>NQII01008921.1:3407-14428 GCA_002778355.1 Clitarchus hookeri | reverse complement strand
TGTCAATTTAAGCCATAAAAGGCAAGTACCGATTTCGTTACTTTCATGTTATTCCCATATTGGAAAGAAACTATTATCCCCTAACACAAACGTCTTGGCGTATATCTCACGGCCGCGTTCCCGAAACTGAAATCCTGATCCGTTGCTGGTGGCGTTGCTGCTGTATTGCTAGTGATGTTAGACACTGCAGCACTTATTTTACGTTTTCATGTATTGTAGGTTTTAGCATCATATATAAAAATTACTATAAGAGTCACAAGTGAAAAGTACTTTTAGCCCACTTTTAGCCAGTAGGGGCATTGCTTTTCCCCTTCCTCCGGGTGGTCGGTTACTAGTTAATTTGTAATGGGTATATTTTATGGTAATTTATTTCCTCATTCCTTTCCAAATATAATGGTATTTAAATGTGTTAATTTATTTGGTTTTGTAAAAATGGCAGTATGAATTTCATTGAGAATGTTCATTATTTTAGGATGCTTTTATAATTCGCATTGACTTTACAAGCAGAAATTCAGTACTGTATTCTATTAAATATTCATAACATATGTTGTTTTAAATCTTGATATAAATTAAAATAAGTTTTACATTTGTTTATAACTTCTCGCAAAAACGTACAGCACACATTGATACAGAAAAGATTAATATATTAAAACAAACATTGGCGTGGTTATAGAAAATTTTAGCCTCCTCCATACCCTTCCTTCCACTCCACTTACTGGAAACTAAAATTCGTTTTCTTTGATGTACGATGACAGTTAATATATGGCTTATTTTTACTAAGCACACCAGTACATTTATTACGAGTAATAAAAAAGATATTTAATTTGGTCTTAGCTCACTCAAATATCGCTACAGTTATAATCTGATGCAACCCAGATATTAATCTAAAAAAAAAGTATGCTATTGTTATCCTTGTAGTCTGCGATGGTAGCGGTTTCACAACTAACGCCTTTCTGATGCCGAATGTCGCTCATGTCACTCTTGTACATTATTCGCCCTCAAACTGCCGAAACTAATTAGCGGGTCTTTTGCAGCTGAAAATGTGTCCTGGGCTACGATTATCATTCTTTTTTCTGCTTATTGGGAGGCGCTTTACATCTTGTTAACAATAAGCGGGGTGAAATTTACGATGGCATGAAGTGTAGCGGTCAGGTACCTATCAGAGTATCGTAAACTCCACTTTAATTATTAGTCTTCGCATTCGCGTTATGTAATAGCTAAAATTGGTTTTTCTGAATTTTTCACTCTTCATATGATCATCAACCAAATTTCTTTATAAAGGTCCGCAACTAAATAAACTAAATTTGCTGGAAATTTATAATAAGGCAGTGGGAAAAATTTGCTTATTTATAAATATTAATGGCACAATGCTGTCAGCAATGATAAAACGGAGACGGTAGCATTGCTTATCGCCCATTTGATGAACAATAACACTGATTTGTACTCGGCAATTTATTTGTATTTCCGAATAACCTCCATTACGTAGCACATAAGGTACTAGCAATTATTTGTGAAATAATCTTTAGGCAAAGGAAAGGAAGCAAAACTCTTTTGCTGTACTGCATCCCAGAGAATCCAGTCCAGTGCTTCAGGACTGTGTGGAAATTCCAAGAAGCGATAAGCTGCTGAGTGACAGGTCATTATTCCCGGGGCTAATGGTTCGCTCGCCTCCCCACCCTCTTTCCATTGTCAAGGAGGCACATAATGGTCGGAGTAGCGCTGGTACCATACCTATAGGCGTTACACTTTCTGTAGCTAACATATGCAATGCTATCTCTTCAGACAGAATCACATAAGTTTCCCTTCCATTCAACCTTAAGAGTCTTCTTTACATCTGCAGGTGCATGTATGCAACACGCATTAAACCTATTTTCTCTAATGATAATTTATTTTTGAATTTTTTGACGAAACCTAATACGTCACAGCCTGAAATGCGGTATCAAATTAAAGGTATTTATCGAATAATGGTAATAATAATTAGTATTATGTAATAATAGAAGTGAAATTTTATTTAAAGCAAGATTATTGATAAAAATCACGACCACAAGTTAACTGGAAACTGTTTCGCTTAAACACAAGACCAAAATTGTTTTGACTATTCTGTGCAGCATCTTCAATATTTTCTGCGTCGAAATGTTTTATGATATTCTACCTGATGTGTAATGTTATTCTGAAAAACGTAGAAAACTAAACTATGTTGTGTAAACAATATCATACAAGGAGATAAAACACTTATAGCTTGGACTCAAAGGCCATCTCGGCTCATTGTTTAAAGGACGCACAGCAAGGATGACAGGAAAATTCAAAGGCAATAGAGCCTTTCCCGAGCCCCTTTAGAGGGCTCGGGAAATCCGTAGCCTTCGTGCACTGCCTCTCGTTGAAAGAAGAACTCAGTAAGAAATCGAACACCATAATACGACCGCACTGCACATGCCTATAATAAATTTCACTCGAGAAGACGCAATAGACTGGCACCTACATCGAAATACGCTTGCTAGCATGTGTGAATACCCAAATAATTAACTGCCATTAAAATATTCCGACAACATAAGCAAGATACTCACTCAAACATGACGAATGAGAGCGCGATGAAGTTTGCCGGTTTGGAAACGTTTCACATAACCCTGATGTACTCATGATGTATTCTAATTTATTTAAATGTTTTTAAGGTCTATGGTATACAGTCCAGAAATATTGTGCATTAATCGAAAAACGTAATTTTAAATATAAGTGTTGTAATTGCCATTAAATTTCAAAGTTATAATTTTTAATTCCTAGTACTATTTTTCACCCACAANGTTGTAATTGCCATTAAATTTCAAAGTTATAATTTTTAATTCCTAGTACTATTTTTCACCCACAATTATCACATAAATCGTCAATATAACAACATACATATTGATAAAACCATCAACTGACATAATACTTTGAAATTACACCATTAACTGTTCACCTGCAGTGTAGGTTGGTCACACTGTCTGTAAAAATTGACAGAAGTTAAGTGAAACGCTGTATACCCAGTGATGAGCCAGAGAACTAGCTCCTAAAACTAAATTGCATTATTTTTTTAGTAAGACATATCAAGCGTGGTGACAAATGAAAGTTGTGTGTTTGTGTGTGCATGCACGTGCATGTACAAACACAAACATATATCCACACATTTCTTATGTTCGATACGAGTGAAACTGTACGTTTATGGAACATATATGTTATGCGACTTGTTTGTATAATTAATTTTCTTTTATTTCAGGCTGCAATTGTTGGTTACACGACGAAAAAGGTTTTGCTCATTGGCGTACGAAATAAGCACTGCACTGTGTGTGATCAAGTACAGAAACAAGGGGAGGAACCGCCATTGCACACATGTTACAAGAATTGGAGTCCAGAACAAAGTGTATCGAGTATGAAAGCTGACATTATCGTAGAAGACTTTTGCAGAAGTGAAGAAACGTATAGATTGCGGTATAGAATTCTGGTAGCCGATGGTATTAGTAGTGTCTAAAAAAAACTACTTGAAGCAAGACCGTACAAAAACTTAACTGTCGATAAACTGGAATGCCGAAATCACATTTGGCGTAATTACTGCAACAAGATAAAATGCGTCTGGACAACTGAAAAAGAAGGCCCATTTCATCTGAGGAAACAAATACATGAAAAAAGCTTACAGTTGCGTGGTGCTGTTGTAAATGCTGCTAATCACAATGAAAGAGGAGGTGGTTATGCACGAACGTATAGTGAACATGTGAAATGACATCATAAATAGTGTTGATCATGTTTTTGGTGACCATCAACGATGTACTTCATACTTCTGTGCCGGTGCAAAAGAAGGTGAGAGAAATGTTATTCCGATTCTTAATGAGCATGGCCTGTACCAACAAATGAAATCTTTGGCAGGCTACTTGAGCTGGCATAACCACAGTTCACTTTACAACGCTTACAACATTTGCGTTGAGCATTACAACTCTGCATTGGCGAAGAAGACGGGTGCCAAACGCACATGAAACGTGGATCTTATCAAGCGCGATGCGCCGCGATGGTGGTTGCCTACAATTTTGGAGTTGTACACTATAAACTTCATAAAAAATATCTGGTAAAAGTCCAGGTACATTAACAAATAGATTAGAAGATCGAAGAAGACGGAAAGTGGAAGTAGCTAGAATAAAGTGAAAGAATGTAGATGGAAAGCCATCTCTAAAACCAAAGAAGCTGTTTTCTGGTAAAAAAAAAAAGGCATCGATCCTGACTATGGAGCTAAGGCACAAAAGCCAGATCTACCTGCAGATGATTTCAATTTTCTGTGTATTGAGCTACTAGAAAGCCTTCAAAAAAGCATCGAATCTGTGCATGAAATTAAAATACAAACCAGAGACCTCCTGTATACTGGCCAGTGGATGGAAGAAAGACGGAAGCGACTAACAGCATCACATTTTGGCGATGTTTGTAGAATACTTCCATTTCCCAGCTGCGAAGGTTAAGTAAAGAATTTTCTTTACACTGATCTTCAACACATATCTGCTGTGAAATACGGGAAAGAAAATGAGCACAGAACTATTGAAGCAATGGCAGAAGCTGCACTTGTAAAAATTCGGAAATGTGGGTTTTTTATTAATATTGAATTACCGTATTTCGGTGCAACACCTGATGGCTTGATAAATGAAGATGGCACTGTGGAAGTCAAATGTCCGGCGTCCGCGGAATTGTTGAGCCCAGAATTTGCTATTCTGCAAAGCAAGGTGACGTTCTGGAAAGTTCGAAAAGATAAGAAAATTGTGGGGGTAAACAAGTGTCATAAATATTATTATCAAGCTCAAGGCCAGCTGCATGTTACCTAAAAGTTGTACTGCTTGTTGGCTGTGTGGACACCCAATCCACCATTTGTGTATTATGAAAGTATACACCGGGGTGAGGATTTCTGGGCAAAATTAATGATAAAAAAACATAACTTCTTTCTACATGGAATGTCTGTTGCCTGAACTAGTGGACCCTCGACACACACATTCAATACCAATACGTAACTTGGAACGTATTTTGAACGAAAAAAGAAAAAAAATAGTAAAAGATCAGCAAAAATCTAATAAAAGAATTAGTCAAAATTTAAAAATTGTTTTATAATACAAAAAAAAAAAGTGTAGCGCAGTTTGTCAAGGGACCATCACATATACGGAAGGATAACATTTCATTACACAAAATTTCTTGAACACATGTTTTCGCAGGTACAGCTTGTACTAAATGCTTGTCTCTGTATGTATATTTATGTCATTTAAAAACAAGAATACGATCGAATTTTTTTATGAGATTTTATGACAAAGTGTCTATCTTTAAAAAATTACTGCCTGTAACAGAGTGATGCTATCATCCACCTATGGCATATAGGATGGTTCATAGGGTAGTAGTTAATTCCTCCATGTACAGACTAAAAGGTGCCTTGAAAATTGATGGTATATCAAGAAGGTAGTCTTTTGGTGTTTCACTTTACTGGATGGATATATTGTCCGGAGGTGTGGTACTCTATTTTCGCTAACTTGGATTAACTATGGGCGACGTCGAGGCGGAGGGGGGCTTCTCTGAATAGCGACTNTTTGGGCGGCACACCGGGTGGTCCCGGGCCGACTGACACACGGCCTTCGTGGACAGCTCCATACCTCTCGGAGGTGAATCTGCCGGCCGAACTCCCCTGGAGTTACCAACCTTACCCATGGTTGGGCTCCTTCTCCAAATTTTCACACACCAGTCAGATGCTTGGTACTGGCAAGCAGCAGCAAACACTCCTTCTAGCGCACCCTGTGCCGAGACAAGCCTATCTGGACAAACCTGGATCGACAACAGAGAGGTGGCGGATTCTTGTGCACGGAGCACCCCAAGAAAACCCACTAATTGTTGGTTACAGGATGAAAAAAAGGTTTTGCTCATTGGCGTACGAAATAAGCACTGCACTGTGTGTGATCAAGTACAGAAAGAAGGGGAGTAACCGCCATTGCACACATGTTACAAGAATTGGAGTCAAGAAAAAAGTGTATCGAGTATGAAAGCTGACATTATCGTAGAAGGCTTTTGCAGAAGTGAAGAAACGTATAGATTGCGGTATAGATTTCTGGTAGCCGATGGTGTTAGTAGTGTCTAAAAAAAACTACTTGAAGCAAGACCGTACAAAAACTTAACTGTCGATAAACTGGAATGCCGAAATCACATTTTGTGTAATAACTGCAACAAGATAAAATACGTCTGGACAACTGGAAAAAAAGGCCCATTTCATCTGAGGAAACAAATACATGAAAAAAGCTTACAGTTGCGTGGTGCTGTTGTAAAAGCTGCTAAACACAGAATGAAAGAAGAGGTGGTTATGCACGAACGTATAGTGAACATGAGAAATGATATCATAAATAGTGTTGATCATGTTTTTGGTGACCATCAACGATGTACTTCATACTTCTGTGCCGGTGCAAAAGAAGGTGAGAGAAATATTATTCCGATTCTTAATGAGCATGGCCTGTACCAACAAATGAATTCTTTGGCAGGCTACTTGAGCTGGCATAACCACAGTTCACTTTACAACGTTTACAACAATTGCGTTGAGCATTACAACTCTGCATTGGCGAAGAAGACGGGTGCCAAACGCACATGAAACGTGGATCTTATCAAGCGCGATGCGCCGCGATGGTGGTTGCCTACAATTTTGGAGTTGTACACTATAAACTTCATAAAAAAATATCTGGTAAAAGTCCAGGTACATTAACAAATAGATTAGAAGATCGAAGAAGACGGAAAGTGGAAGTAGCTAGAATAAAGTGAAAGAATGTAGATGGAAAGCCATCTCTAAAACCAAAGAAGCTGTTTTCTGGTAAACAAAAAAAAAGGCATCGATCCTGACTATGGAGCTAAGGCACAAAAGCCAGATCTACCTGCAGATGATTACAATTTTCTGTGTATTGAGCTACTAGAAAGCCTTCAAAAAAGCATCGAATCTGTGCATGAAATTACAATACAAACCAGAGACCTCCTGTATACTGGCCAGTGGATGGAAGAAAGACGGAAGCGACTAACAGCATCACATTTTGGCGATGTTTGTAGAATACTTCCATTTCCCAGCTGCGAAGGTTAAGTAAAGAATTTCCTTTAAACTGATCTTCAACACATATCTGCTGTGAAATACGGGAAAGAAAATGAGCACAGAACTATTGAAGCACTGGAAGAAGCTGCACTTGTAAAAATTCGGAAATGTGGGTTTTTTATTGTTATTGAATTAACGTATTTCGGTGCAACACCTGATGGCTTGATAAATGAAGATGGCATTGTGGAAGTCAAATGTCCGGCGTCCGCGGAATTGTTGAGCCCAGAATTTGCTATTCTGCAAAGCAAGGTGACGTTCTGGAAAGTTCGAAAAGATAAGAAAATTGTGGGGGTAAACAAGTGTCATAAATATTATTATCAAGCTCAAGGCCAGCTGCATGTTACCTAAAGGTTGTACTGCTTGTTGGCTGTGTGGACACCCAATCCACCATTTGTGTATTATGAAAGTATACACAGGGTTACGATTTCTGGGCAAAATTAATGATAAAAAAACATAACTTCTTTCTACATGGAATGTCTGTTACCTGAACTAGTGGACCCTCGACACACACATTCAATACCAATACGTAACTTGGAACGTATTTTGAACGAAAAAAGAAAAAAATATTAAAATATCAGCAAAAATCTAATAAAAGAATTAGTCAAAATTTAAAAATTGTTTTATAATTAAAAAAAAAAAAAAAGTGTAGCGCAGTTTGTCAAGGGACCATCACATATACGGAAGGATAACATTTCATAACACAAAATTTCTTGAAGACATGTTTTCGCAGGTACAGCTCGTACTAAATGCTTGTCTATGTATTTATATTTATGTCATTTAAAAACAAGAATACGATCGAATTTTTTTATAAGATTTTATGACAAAGTGTCTATCTTTAAAAAATTACTGCCTGTAACAGAGTGATGCTATCATCCACCTATGGCATATAGGATGGTTCATTGGGTAGTAGTTAATTCCTCCATGCACAGACTAAAAGGTGCCTTGAAAATTGATGGTATATCAAGAAGATAGTCTTTTGGTGTTTCACTTTACTGGATGGATATATTGTCTCGAGGTGTGGTACTCTATTTTGGTTAACTTGGATTAACTGTGGGCGACGTCGAGGGGGAGGGGGGCTTCTCTGAATAGCGACTTGATACGTAACTATGCTGGTGGTGCTGGTATGTTGCCAGCTGTGGATGAGATCTGGCGATGTGGGCGGCTTTGGAAAAGGCCCCCGTTTGGTGCGCCCCACCATGCCCCCCCCCCCTCCAGGGGACTGCTGTTCTGGGTTCCTTCTGACGTCCTCTTCGCGATTTCTTGATACAACTCTTCTCTCGGAGAGGTGATAATGAACTGATCCCTCTTCTCATGTAAATTGGTTTATATGCTCTCTAGCCTCCCTTCCTAAGGGTCGGCACGTGTCTCTATTGTTTGTGGAGGGGGGAGGTGGTCGCCTCCATTCAAAGCCCTTCAACCACGTGCCATGGTTCGTGAAGGTTCCAGGGGGTCGGGGAAGTGGTGATCTTGCCCCTTCAATTTACCATCTCAGCTTATATTCCGCGGTTTGGCTAAAAAGGGTGGTAGGGGTGAGGAGTATTCGTAACCCCACTTTCAATTGGTCTGCCGTTTTCTCAGGTGTGAAGCTAGAGGTGCTCTTGCTTGGCCCTGCAATTTCTCCTGCTTTCCTACATATTTACATAGTGCCTTCCAGGGTGCTTCGGCGATATGCCAGCTCTTACTCTGCACAACCTTGACACGTGTAATTGCGATCCGTTCTGGCTGTCCACATGCCTCGTGACACGTGTCAACTGGTAGGCGCTCGCGATGTGGGTCAGCGAGGTTTCTACTACAAAATGCATTACACGTGAAGAGAACATTTTCAAATACAGAAATCACCGACGAAAAACTCACGGTAAAATTGGCATTGACATAGGTAGAGTAGTTCCAATTAGGAAATATAGTTCACCTTACTTCTGGGACAGTAAATTTTCTATTCCTTCTGTTCAGCCATATTTCCTCAGTCGTACTGTCACGGCAGTGCAGCTATTTGCTTGTACTCAGCATTAATGTTACTGTATTCATTTTCAAGGTTTATGTTAAATATGGCATACACAATTTCCGTGGGAATTTTGATACGTCCACCAATATTACTTTGAATGTAACCAGGAGAGAGAATTTTGTAACTTTTTACAGGAATAAAATTATGCACGTCACTTGAAAGCACTAATTTTTTTAGTTATTACGATTTGGTTGTTTTATGTGTTGTTGTTTGTCATTACATGCTGTTTTTTTATGTACTGAGTAAATACAGTGGAGTTGTGAACATCTGATCTAAACATATCATGTGATGATATTTATGTTGATGAGCCGTAAAGATACACAATGAGATGAGAGTATAAACTATGCAGGGCTTTCAAAAGCGTTTGCATTTCCATGAACAGCCTATACAAGTAAATAACACATCTTGGTACAACACCATGCAAATGATCACTTAAGAGTTAACCAATCTCTTTTTACAGCTATTCAAAAATGTTAATGTTCACCTTAGAACAAACACACTTAGTTTTCAATAATACTAAGCCAATGAAAAAAAATTTGGCCTACGTTGTTGTCATAACTACCACTATTAAGCGATAATAAATTGTAGTTTTGAAAATGTGGCATACCGTTTACTATTTCATATGGCCCATGTGTATAGCTTAAAATTTTATTTATTGATAATTTGGTGACTTGTAATTTTTAAATGCTACTGTAATTACTAAGTTAACGTGGACAGTAAACACATATCTATAAATGCACAAAAATTTTGTTTTTGTTGTTTGAAAAAACATTTTTAGTGTATGTGTACATAATTAAGTATATGAATAGCCACATATTAAAAAAAATATATTAATCTGTTACCAAAAATTTTTCAGATGACTGGATATATCGTTATTTAAGTATTAAAATATGTAATCTATAATTTTGGACACCCAATATATTCTGCAATAAAGTCTCTTTAAAAAATTACAATATTCATGTCATAAACCTAATGAAATAAAACCAAAGCCATTTCTCATAAGACTATAATTTTATTTATCAAGTACATATTTGGCAACATAAATTTGCATTGTTCTTGTATTTTGAAGGAGTATTGAAATATTGTGAATAAAAAACATAATTTGAAAAAAAAAATAGGTAAACCATTTTTGTTCTGTGCTATCAATGAAACAAAATGTTTTAAGTCACAAGTTTGTTGGGAATTTTTTCAATTCATGAATATTCGAAAAGGGTAACCATACATTTGCAATTTGATTACATAATCATCCTTAATTTCAAATTACTCCTAATATTTTACCATTAGTTTTTTGCTCAATGACTGCTGCCTACAAAGAAAACTTCAGCCTTAATTTGGTAATTATTACTTAATTGTATGAAGCATGACCTGTGATTTTACAGACATTCTTTCAAGCGATGTTTTGACAGTGAACACTTGGAAGAGAGAAGAATTGTATAATGCCCAAGATCCCAGTTTGGTGTTAGCGTGTTGTGGACCTGACAACCCTCGTCAAACTGCCTCTAATGCGTGTGGTCACAGGACGGCCCCGAGGCCAAACGCACTGAGTGCTATAACAGCACAAGGGAGTCTGCCGTCCTAACCAGTCACGAATTTCTAAACACGCTATCTAACAATGTAAAGATAACTCTTAATAGCCATCCAAAAATCTTCAGTCAGTAATTTCACCCCATCTCACACGTTGTGAAGAACTTTTTGCTATGTACACAACTGATTTATAAGGTTTTTGAAACAAAATATGTACGTAATTTTTATCATGTATTTTACTCATGTGTGTTAATAGTTACGAGCTTTGACAATTGACATATTATAAGATACTCATGATATCGAATAATGGCACCCGATGAACTCATAAACGTAAACTGTTTACCAAAAGGCATATATATATATATATGTATATATATATATATATAT
>NQII01008920.1:0-60473 GCA_002778355.1 Clitarchus hookeri | reverse complement strand
TGGTTTGTGGATACATATTGTCTTTTTTACAGGTAAAAATATGTTGGGTATTTTATTTTTAATATGCGGAAAAAAATTGTATTTGCATTTTGAGAGAGTAACTAAAAATAACAATACAAACATAGCAAAAACTGAAATAATATAGTTGTTAAAAATTATGTATATAATTAAATATTATAGTAATTATGATATATAAAAAAAGGGAATAAAATTATCCACTAGTGTGGTAAAAAATCATTCCTAAAAGAAAAGTAATTTAATAAGGTATTAATGATACATGGCAAACATATGTAGTTCAAGTTTTTAGGGAGATTAAAATAACATTTCAAAATAATTATTGAAAAAAATAATTAAACTTATTTTTTTTTTCGAAATATTGGTTTTCTAATTCAAATAAAAAAAAAAATGTTTGAGGCAGAGTTGATTAACCAGCATTATATACATTAAGAAAGCTATATGCGAAAAAAATTGTAAATATTTATAATGAAAAAATAAGTAGGTAATTGTGAAAAATTTATCATTATTCTAATTTTGCTGAACCTAAATCTGGTTTGGAAATTATAAATTGATATTTGGAAAAATATTATTATTATTCTACTTTTTCTTTACCAGAGGGGTGTAGTTTAATTTAATAAAACTTCAAGGTTTAAATTTAAAAAAAATTGCTTAGAGTGTAAATAAAATTTTAAAAATTCAATAAATTTTATTAAATTTAAATATTAGCGAAAGTACTTACAAGTGAACAGACAATAATTGTGATCCATCAAAATCACATAACATATATTCGTAATAATAATGCAAAAATAATAAATAACTATTAAAAACTTGTTTAATGTTTGGTGTTAAATATTTACAATGAAATCTTATCATATCTATATGGTATTTAACTTGAAGTATATTACTGCATATATATTAATATATAATTTTATTTCTGTGTTAACCATTTTTAATAACTATTCACACCATACCAATAGTCTATAAAAATTATTCCGAATGTTGATAAAATATCATTTATTTTAATAGTTTTTGATATCACATAAAAAAAAATTATTATGAATTTTTTTAAAATTTTTTTAATATTGTCTTAGATTGTATAAAAAAATTCGGTTGTTTACAATTTAATTACAAAATTTGAAATGAAACTGAACTTATTAAAAATTATGGAATGTTATTTGTACTGATACTTATATGTCATTTTGTTTTTTTTTTTGTAAAACTACATTAGTAAATATAACAAAATAGTTATTTCCTCATTAATATAACCAAATAATAACATGAAAATTATTTTTAATTTATTGACTTTCCTTTTATTATTCTGTTTTTATACATTTACGAAAGTCTTCTATTAAGTGAAGACGTTTTGTTTAATAAAAATCATATTAAAGTATAAAATTTCAACAGATTGGTTAAGTAACAAAATATGTTACTGTATTTGGTTACCCACATAAACATATTACAACAAACATTGCTTATATATAATCAGCAAATTTTTTTATTTTCTTTACTTATATATTACAATCACTTTTTTTTTATTTAAACGATCAATTTTTTCATGAATAAGAAATTTATTCATTTTTATAATAATGTCAAATGAAATAAATAAAGATTTAAATCCATGAAAATTTAATTTGGGAATAATCTTTGTGAGTTAAAAGCTAAAAATATTAAATAAATCCTATTTCACAAATTTAAAATTAATTTCGAATTATTTTATTTTATATCTTTAACATTATTATTGTAATGTATATATATGGTACATAACAAAAGTTATATGTTAACAATTGATAATAAAACATCATGTTTATAAATGACAAATGTCTTTTATAATGATATGTTAAATTTATTATTAATAAAATATTAANAATGTCTTTTATAATGATATGTTAAAATTATTATTAATAAAATATCTCCTTTAACTAATATTATTAGTACTTTAATAAATATTAATAATATTTTAGTGACCATTATTAAGAATTAAAATCTTATATCAATAATATATAATACATTTTACTTATTAAGTATTTCAAATAAGTTTTCAAGTCAAGAAACAGTAATAATTGAGCGAAAAAATTTTATCATATTATTTATTCCAAAGAACATTGTATAGCTTTGAAAATATTTCGTTCAAGACATATAACACAAAGCATGAATAATATTTTTACAATAATGAATTTAAAATTAGAAAATTATTATTTTTAACTGCTAATATGATTTTCATTCAGTACAAAATTGCTCATTATATTTATAAATACATTGACAATATTTTTATTTACAATATTTGTTTTAGTTTAGACACAATAACATAATTTTAAATTTATGTTATTAATGTCCATTATCCTTTTTCATTTATACATAATTTACATATGTATATGGTAATACTTACCTCTTGTTTAAGGGCTAGACGAACACAATTAAATTTGTTTTACCTCTTTACAGTCATATAAAAAATTTCGTTTTATACCCATTTTCGATAAATTTATGAATTTTTTATAATATTTGTAAATAAGTTTACGAAATATATCATAATAATCTTTTTCACAAATATTATCTACAATTTTTAATAATATTCTTTAAATATCATGGCCGTTATTTGGTGCCACGGAGGCTGAGTGGTTAGCCCGTTCTCCTTCCTAAAAGGTAAATCGGGTGCATTCTCTGGCCGGGTAAATCCGGATTTTCGCTTTTCGGTGGGTTTACTGGGAGATTTCCAGTTTCCTCCGCCCTTGCATTCAGGCGCTGCTCCATTCTCACCTCATTTCACCCTTATCGGCTCTCGAGACATCGTTTTAAGGGCAGCCTAAAACTCTCAACTCAACTCCTGGCTTTCTATCATGTATCTTATTAATGCTTCTATGATAATTTATTTTATATCCAAGAAAATAAACTTTTCTTTTTCAAAAAATGGTTATTATTATTTCAACAGTTTTTACTTTGTGAATAGTGAGTGTCTTTAAATTTTTATTAATAGCAAAATCATTTAGTTTCTTTCCTCATATTTTAAACATTTTATATTTTTATTATTTATAAATATTATTTATTTCTTTATTACAAATAATAATTTGGCCAATGCTAAAAAAATTAATTATTTAATTCGAGCTTGTAAAACAACAAAATGTAAATACTAAACAATAATAATATAAATGTTTTTTTTTTAGAAAAACCCATTTTATTAATAATAATCATATATTTTTATATNAAGGGCTAGACGAACACAATTAAATTTGTTTTACCTCTTTACAGTCATATAAAAAATTTCGTTTTATACCCATTTTTGATAAATTTATGAATTTTTTATAATATTTTTAAATAAGTTTACGAAATATATCACAATAATCTTTTTCACAAATATTATCTACAATTTTTTATAATATTCTTTAAATATCATGGCTGTTATTTGGTGCCACGGAGGCTGAGTGGTTAGCCCGTTCTCCTTCCTAAAAGGTAAATCGGGTGCATTCTCTGGCCGGGTAAATCCGGATTTTCGCTTTTCGGTGGGTTTACTGGGAGATCTCCAGTTTCCTCCGCCCTTGCATTCAGGCGCTGCTCCATTCTCACCTCATTTCACCCTCATCGGCTCTCGAGACATCGTTTTAAGGGCAGCCTAAAACTCTCAACTCAACTCCTGGCTTTCTATCATGTATCTTATTAATGCTTCTATGATAATTTATTTTATATCCAAGAAAATAAACTTTTCTTTTTCAAAATATTTGTTATTATTATTTCAACAGTTTTTACTTTGTGAATAGTGAGTGTTTTTAAATTTTTATTAATAGGAAAATCATTTAGTTTCTTTCCTCATATTTTAAACATTTTATATTTTTATTATTTATAAATATTATTTATTTCTCTATTACAAATAATAATTTGGCCAATGCTAAAAAAATTAATTATTTAATTCGAGCTTGTAAAACAACAAAATATAAATATTAAACAATAATAATATAAATGTTTTTTTTTTTGAAAAACCCATTTTATTAATAATAATCATATATTTTTATATGTTTTCAAAATTACTGAAATTAAAAATTAAAAAAAGGTTTATTAAAAAAATGTTTTTTTAACAGCTTATAAAAATGAGAAGGAACTANAAATGTTTTTTTAACAGCTTATAAAAATGAGAAGGAACTATTGTGAGTGCTATACAGATTTCATCATAAATTATTCAGATATATTTTTAATTTTCGCGTAATTATTTTCTTAAAATATTGTCAATTTTATATTTGTGGAAAAGTTTTTAAAAGTTATTTATGGTTATATTTTAACATTAATAATATTTTGAGGTACCATAACTTAATGGATTGTTATTAATTTAAGTTTTAATTCTTTATAGAATAAATGTTAAGTTTTAAATAATTATTTATTATATACTTTCAATTTTATCTAAAACATGAAGTATTTGGCACATAGTAAAATTACTTGATATTTTGTAAAATATATGTGTAATTTATAAGGGAACCTGGTTTATGCATTTATTAACTGCTAATAGGCATCGAAATAATAATTTTTTGAAGAGCAATTTTTGGCATGTAAGGCTAATTGAGATTAAATCTTCTTAACGAAAGGGAAAACGTAGGGAATATGAGTGTAATACCGGAAGTAATTACACAGCACTCTTACATGGATAGAAAAGAAGACATGAAAGAAACTTCTTCGACCAAGGAAAAAATTTAAAATGTTAGGAGTTGCCTGCCATATTATTAGCTTAACACTGTTGACTCTGTAAGTCTGCCTATCGAATCCCGTTGTCTTAGCTTAAATAATTTATGAAGTAAAGAAATTAGAATTCGACCTTCTTAAAATCGCAAGAATGTCCATATATTAATCTATATTTATATTTTCGCCGATAATTATGTGTTAAGTTGAGTAGGACCGTGCACCGTGAAAACATGGGAGATAATTGTCTGAAGTTTCATGCCGAACTAGAATGGCATAAATAAAACTGTATCGGTAACATCTCGTATTAAATAATCTGTCTACCTCAAAAAAACAAAAAATTTCCAAAAAAAAAAAATTACAAATTATAACACTAGGTGAAACATCCCCCCAGAAAATGAATGAGGACAAATTGGAAGTCCGTTACACTAACGACGCAGAAATTGCACGCGAATAAAAGTCAGAAGCAGCAAAACACACCCTAGCAGTCACACGATNCGTTACACTAACGACGCAGAAATTGCACGCGAATAAAAGTCAGAAGCAGCAAAACACACCCTAGCAGTCACACGATCACCATGATAAAAGGGAGATGTAACCGAGGGATGTGGATTGAAACAGGATAAATAGGAGAAGGCTCGGAGAGAGAGGTGTCCGTCTAATATTCTAGGCATTTTACGGTCCTTTACTTTTTTCGTCATTAATATACAGGTTGAGTATAAAAGAATTCCCCAAATTTGAAGGTCTGTAATATCAAAACCAAACAAACTACAACTTTGGTTGAACAATCATATGAACCATGGAACTGCGAATATTGTTTATTATATCTTCATAAATGTTCAAAGTGACCACCAAGAGAGGCCCAAACGACATCTACGTGATTATCAAACTCGTTCCACCCTCTTGTCAGCATGTCCGTTGTTACGGTTTGGATGGCGTCCGTAATTCTCGTTTAGTGATCGTCAGTGTTAGACGGCAATGAAGGACGNTGTCCGTTGTTACGGTTTGGATGGCGTCCGTAATTCTCGTTTAGTGATCGTCAGTGTTAGACGGCAATGAAGGACGAAACACTGGATCCTTGATTTAACCCCATAGAAAAAAAATCGCACGTGGTCCTTGGGGGCCAGTGAGGAATAGCCTGTCACCAGCTGCTCCTCGACCAATACAGCATTGCGGCAACGTCTCGTAAGGGCATCCGCGAACACAGTTAGGTGCCAATGGGGTGCGCACCATCCTGCTGGAAAATTAAGTCCCCCGCCGCCTNTGTCCGTTGTTACGGTTTGGATGGCGTCCGTAATTCTCGTTTAGTGATCGTCAGTGTTAGACGGCAATGAAGGACGGAACACTGGATCCTTGATTTAACCCCATAGAAAAAAAATCGCACGTGGTCCTTGGGGGCCAGTGAGGAATAGCCTGTCACCAGCTGCTCCTCGACCAATCCAGCATTGCGGCAACGTCTCGTTAGGGCATCCGCGAACACAGTTAGGTGCCAATGGGGTGCGCACCATCCTGCTGGAAAATTAAGTCCCCCGCCGCCTCTTCTACCTGAGGAAACAGCCACTCTGTAAGCATGTCCAAATAAGCTATTCCAGTAATAGTGGGCTCGTGTAAAAATAAAGGGCCAACAACAGTGTCTTTGGATACAGCGCAAAACACGTTCACATTGGAGGAAGCGCGCTCGTGTTTGGTGTTTTCATGTGGAGGCTTCTGACCCCATATCCGCACGTTTTGCCGGATCACCTTACCATTTATATGGAACGTCGCTTCATCGCTTAAAATTAGCTTAGATATGAACGCATCGTCTACCTCGTTCTAGGCACATAAAAGGAAACATCAGACCGTCCCTTTCACATTGACATGTTGAATGTGAGCTCGCTTGCCCCTACCACCTCAAACCGAGAGTTACAAACGCCATCCAAACCGTCACACCAGACATGGTGACAAGAGAGTGGAACGAGTTTGATTATCGCGTAGATATTGTTCGGGCCGCTCGTGGTGGTCACATTGAACATACTTTAATGTATGGTAAACAAACTTCACGGTTCCACGGTTAATTTGATTGTTCAATCAAGGTGGTTTGTGGGTTGTTTGGTTATGATATTATAGACATTTTTATGTTAGGTATTCTTTTATACTCATCCTGTATATACCAGGGGTCGAACACATGGAACTCCACAGGAGTATATGCTTGCTTAAACAGCCAATTAGGTAATACGGAATGTTATCCCGGCAGTGGCCCGTAGCAATACAGCGGCTTCCTAGTGGGGGTTTCTTACTAGCCAGACATATGTAAATAATTTAATAAAAAAATACAATGAAATATAAAAGTAATTATAGAACATTATGCATTGAATTCAAGCTGTTTATGATCTAGTACACGAAAATTGCCTGCTGTACCGACTAGTATCTTATATAACAAAATCTAATCACCAAGCTCAAACTTCATTTTGATATGTGAAAGTAAAAATGGACCGGAACAAATGCTTATTACAGCAGTCTGATTAACAACATATTCCAGAACTCAAGCAGTTTTCCAACATATATGTCACATGGATCCAAACCAGACAACTCTGTAAAGGATGGAGAGGGCGTATTGTGGCATTTACGAAAAAAAAAAATCTCCGAAAGTTCACTTTTAGGTGTGAATCAGGCGATGCGTGCATGAAGATTCTATAAAAAAGGTTTTCTTCTCTTTGTTTTTATCGAAAATTAATTTTGCCTAATGTCGTTTTTCCCGAAAGTAATTTTACTTAAATCCTTTGCCTAAACTTATTTTTCCTAAACTAGAATTGCCTAAAAGTAGTATGGCCTACAGTAATTTTGCTTACAGTAATTTTTCTTAAATTAATTTTGCCTCTTTTTTTTTTACAGAAAATGGCTTTAGGCAAAACGACATTTACTTGATGAATTGTAAGAAAAATTAACATAAACTGGGAAATTCCTATAAACCATATAATTTATTTAGAAACCACAATAGAAGTCTTGGTAAGAAAATACAAATTTCAAAAAATGCGACCCACTTCAAAGTCCAAAAAATGAGAAATGGTCAAAGACACCTTCCACCTTAATGACTTAAATTAATGTAAGAAATATGAAAATTCTCCCTCCAACTGTATTTTCTTAAGATGTTGTATGACGGCTACGGGTAAGGTGAGTTTCGAAGGGTGAAGAAGGAAGGGATTTAAACAAAACAGTAGCTACGGTTTCCATGGGAGTGGATTCATAGGCGTTCAAAATTGTGTCTCTCATGGTGTCAAGAGTCCGTGACCGTGACTTGGTGGTATACTTATTGTTCTTCAGAGTTTCCCACAGATAAAAATCTTACATGTTATATCTGGAGATGTGAGTAGATACTCAACAAAACCAAGTTGGCCTATCCACTTCCCGGGAAAATATTTCATCCAGTAGAGAACGGGCATCTCGATGGTAATGTGATGATGTACTGTCCTGCCGGTAAAAGCAATTGTCCTCTAAGTAGAGTCAGTGAGCTGCTAGTTCAAAGTTTTCTTTCAGTATGGTAGAGTACATTTTAACTCTCACAATTACGTCAAAAAATAATGGTTTCCTAAGATCCTACAGTCTGTGGCATTTACACTGCATTTGTCGGTGCGAGCAAGAACCATTCAGCGCCGTCTGAATGAGGCTGCCCTACAGGCACGGTATTGAATGTGCCATTTAACTTTCAATCCTTGGCATCATACGGCACGCCATCAGTGTTACTCGGAAAGTCTAAATTGGGCAAAGGNGCCCTACAGGCACGGTATTGAATGTGCCATTTAACTTTCAATCCTTGGCATCATACGGCACGCCATCAGTGTTACTCGGAAAGTCTAAATTGGGCAAAGGAATGGTAACGCATTTTGGTCTCCGATGAGCCTGGCTTCAATCTTAATGCAGATGATGGTCGATGTAAGGTTAGGCTCCGCAGCGAGAAAGGCAACGATCCTGCACTGATTCCTGAACCTCAAACATCTCGGATATCAGTTGTTATAGTATTCGGTGACATCATTTAATACTCCTGGCGATGTTTCATCACTATTGAAAGCAAAGAGATAGTACAGATACATGTCAAAAAGACTCTACGGCCCTATTTTCTGAAATTTTGGAGCAGCATAAGAAACATTATCATACACAAATTAATGCTCGTTCCCATACAGTTAACATAACCCAACAGGCCATACAAGATGTGGACACCGTTTTTTGCCCTTCCAGTTCTCTATATTTATCCCCCACTAGCTTACCCGGCCACGCGTTGCTGTGGCATAAAATGTTTTTTGTTATATTCATTTCTGTGAAATTAATTGTAAGGAGTATATGTATTTTCAAAATCTTAATTTCTAAATACTTGTTTGTATGCAATGTTTCTAGGTTTACCATCTTCCGCACGTATGAAAAAGTTGGATGGTTCAAACAGTTGAAATGTTCAAACAGACAGCTGTCAACAAAGGCGCTTCCTGACTTGAAAGCATAGTTAAAATGAGCTTTTTGCAGATTTTAGTACCTTTGTAGGTAATACAGATATAAAATAAAGGTGAACAAACACTCCTGGGAATGAAAGGCAGGATTATAAAAAACTGAATGATAATTGGTTGACTTTTTTGGATTTATACGCGTCCGAGCAAACGGACCGAACATTTAAATATATATATATATATATAGATTGAACCTATATTAAATATGATGTAGCGTCGTTTGGACCTCCATCAACCACCTGCTCAAACTTTGGCTGATCTACATGGGCATTTTCAGGGTGCATGTTGGTAAGTACCTAAGAGCACTAACTGCCCCCTGTATGACGGAATGCCACGTTTCACCGCTGCCTGTATAGCTGCGAGAAGAGGCTCTAAGGTTTATTAAACGCGTGTTTTGGGAATGATAAATTATCGTCTATTAACGTGTGATATTTTAATAATGATTATCATAAGGAAATAAGGCGTAGGGATTTCTTTGTGTTAAGAATGTGTTTATGCGTGTATGCATGCAAGCGTTGATGCTTTAGAACGTGGGTGAATGCGATGGAATTCGTGCCATCTGAAAACGATTATCGTAATTGTGGAAAGTCATTGATTTCTCCTCACCATGATTTTTCTGTGTTCTCGACAACACATAGAAAATTAGGAATTTTTTCAATATGATAAAATGGTTGTCTATTATTATTGAGCGCTAAGATAAAATCTTGCACAGAAAATTGTACACAAACATGTAAAGTTAACTCCAACGATATTCATATTGTTATGAAAGCTCTTACGGATTCTTAAAACAATAAATTTGGTCACAGTTAGGACACGCCCCGTGTCCTGGGCAATTACAACGGACAATACAAGACGCGTGCTGAAGCGTGGCTGCCGAGCAATATTGTGCAACCACGCTGCAAAATCCATGTGGAGGCTGGCAAATGCCTGGGCACACAAACAAAGATANTTACTGAAAGCGTTGCGCCGGGTGAGGGGGAGGGATTCTCCTGACTTCGGGCAGAGCAAAGAGAGGTCATCGGGCTGTCTTAAAGCTGGTCTCCCGCCGAGCTGTCCCAGCTCCTTCGTCGTTCGACGACGAAAGGGCGTGTCTACGGATATAGGAAGGAGTGTCGCAATGGAGATTTTGGGTCTAATCTAGATTGTAAGGCTCTTTTACTGCCACATAAGGGAAATTGTCGCGGCTTCCTTCGGCTGAGAAGACCGCCTCGCTCTGCTCGTTATTCAGCCATACTGGCTCCTTCCACACAATCACCACTCCGCTGGAGGGTAGAGAAAAATTAATACAACTATCACACGTCCTATGAAGTGAAGTACCTCAAGCATTGAAACATATACATAAATATCTCCCTTCATCACAATTACTAGTATCTACGTTATGATAGTTTCAGTTCAAATATTATAAACTTTTTTTTTTTTTGGTTAGAATGCATTACTACTTGTACTTTCCATGAGTCCTTTATGGGCGGAACGTTTTGTAAAAAATGGTCACAATTATATATAATGTATTTTTTCGTGTTTTTTATCACATTCTGTATATATTAAGCGTAATTTTCCTTCGACCATAAAATTATTCTTTGCCTACGTGCACACGTTTTTATTATATACATGTAAATCACTCAACTGACAATGTTTCCTAAGCTCTGTTTACAAGAATAAAGCATCTTATCTCACAATGAAATGCCGCACAGACTAGTGGATGCACTCAAACCCCTTTTCCTATACCTCAAGAAGTGGTATGTCGTAGGCTAATAGATTTTCTTTTCGTATTTCTGGTGCACTTATCTAAAATAGTGCCGGGCGACCGTTTCTAACGTCCCAACACACATTTTTCTATACTCGTGCTGCCAAACACTTGTTAAATTAGATGCAAATCTATATATAGACACGTAGATGATATGTATTGTTGGATGTAGGCAAGCACTGCCCTACTTATTTGAGTACATTCTTAAATACGAGGGNGAATGGTAACGCATTTTGGTCTCCGATGAGCCTGGCTTCAATCTTAATGCAGATGATGGTCGATGTAAGGTTAGGCGCCGCAGCGAGAAAGGCAACGATCCTGCACTGATTCCTGAACCTCAAACATCTCGGATATCAGTTGTTATAGTATTCGGTGACATCATTTAATACTCCTGGCGATGTTTCATCACTATTGAAAGCAAGGAGATAGTACAGATACATGTCAAAAAGACTCTACGGCCCTATTTTCTGAAATTTTGGAGCAGCATAAGAAACATTATCATACACAAATTAATGCTCGTTCCCATACAGTTAACATAACCCAACAGGCCATACAAGATGTGGACACCGTTTTTTGCCCTTCCAGTTCTCTATATTTATCCCCCACTAGCTTACCCGGCCACGCGTTGCTGTGGCATAAAATGTTTTTTGTTATATTCATTTCTGTGAAATTAATTGTAAGAAGTATATGTATTTTCAAAATCTTAATTTCGAAATACTTGTTTGTATGCAATGTTTCTAGGTTTACCATCTTCCGCACGTATGAAAAAGTTGGATGGTTCAAACAGTTGAAATGTTCAAACAGACAGCTGTCAACACAGGCGCTTCCTGACTTGAAAGCATAGAAAAAATGAGCTTTTTGCAAATTTTAGTACCTTTGTAGGTAATACAGATATAAAATAAAGGTGAACAAACACTCCTGGGAATGAAAGGCAGGATTATAAAAAACTGAATGATAATTGGTTGACTTTTTTGGATTTATACGCGTCCGAGCAAACGGACCGAACATTTAAATATATATATATATGTACAGATTGAACCTATATTAAATATGATGTAGCGTCGTTTGGACCTCTATCAACCAACTGCTCAAACTTTGGCTGATCTATATGGGCATTTTCAGGGTGCATGTTGGTAAGTACCTAACAGCACTAACTGCCCCCTGTATGACGGAATGCCTCGTTTCACCGCTGCCTGTATAGCTGCTAGAAGAGGCTCTAAGGTTTATTAAACGCGTGTTTTGGGAATGATAAACTATCGTCTATTAACGTGAGATATTTTAATAATGATTATCATAAGAAAATAGGGCGTAGCGATTTCCATGTGTTAAGAATGTGTTTATGCATGTATGCATGCAAGCGTTGATGCTTTAGAAGGTGGGTGAATGCGATGGAATTCGTGCCATCTGAAAACGATTATCGTAATTGTGGAAAGTCATTGATTTCTCCTCTCCATGATTTTTCTGTGTTCTCGACAACACATAGAAAATGAGGAGTTTTTTCAATATGATAAAATGGTTGTCTATTATTATTGAGCGCTAAGATAAAATCTTGCACAGAAAATTGTACACATACATGTGAAGTTAACTCCAACGATATTCATATTGTTATGAAAGCTCTTACGGATTATTAAAACAATAAATTTGGTCACAGTTAGGACACGCCCCGTGTCCTGGGCAATAACAACGGACAATACAAGATGCGTGCTGAAGCGTGGCTGCCGAGCAATATTGTGCAACCACGCTGCAAAATCCATGTGGAGGCTGGCAAATGCCTGGGCACGCAAGCAAAGATTAAGTACATCGTCCCGCAACTCGGTGCCAAAGACGCCTAACGCGGAGGTTATTTAAGACGGAAATTACTGAAAGCGTTGCGCCGGGTGAGGGGGAGGGATTCTCCTGACTTCGGGCAGAGCAAAGAGAGGTCATCGGGCTGTCTTAAAGCTGGTCTCCCGCCGAGCTGTCCCAGCTCCTTCGTCGTTCGACGACGAAAGGGCGTGTCTACGGATATAGGAAGGAGTGTCGCAATGGAGATTTTGGGTCTAATCTAGATTGTAAGGCTCTTTTACTGCCACATAAGGGAAATTGTCGCGGCTTCCTTCGGCTGAGAAGACCGCCTCGCTCTGCTCGTTATTCAGCCATACTGGCTCCTTCCACACAATCACCACTCCGCTGGAGGGTAGAGAAAAATTAATATAACTATCACACGTCCTATGAAGTGAAGTACCTCAAGCATTGAATCATATACATAAATATCTCCCTTCATCACAATTACTAGTATCTACGTTATGATAGTTTCAGTTCAAATATTATAAACTCATGATTTTTTTTTGTTAGAATGCATTACTACTTGTACTTTCCATGAGTCCTTTATGGGCGGAACGTTTTGTAAAAAATGGTCACAATTATATATAATGTATTTTTTCGTGTTTTTTATCACATTCTGTATATATTAAGCGTAATTTTCCTTCGACCATAAAATTATTCTTTGCCTACGTGCACACGTTTTTATTATATACATGTAAATCACTCAACTGACAATGTTTCCTAAGCTCTGTTTACAAGAATAAAGCATCTTATCTCACAATGAAATGCCGCACAGACTAGTGGATGCACTCAAACCCATTTTCCTATACCTCGAGAAGTGGTATGTCGTAGGCTAATAGATTTTCTTTTCGTATTTCTGGTGCACTTATCTAAAATAGTGCCGGGCGACCGCTTCTAACGTCCCAACACACATTTTTCTATAGTCGTGCTGCCAAACACTTGTTAAATTAGATGCAAATCTATATATAGTCACGTAGATGATATGTATTGTTGGATGTAGGCAAGCACTGCCCTACTTATTTGAGTACATTCTTAAATACGAGGGTAAAACACATAGTTTATACAGACATCATAACTGCGTGATTTTCCACTGCGAAGAAGAGGGTGGCAGCTCACAGTTGAGACCAACAGATGCCAGAGGGTACGGCGTTGATGAAGATTCCGACTTGACAATAGAATTCACACAACACTGTACCAAGTCACGTCTTTTTGTCAACGACTCCTAGTACACCTGTCAACTCTCCTCCAATTGATCACCTACTTAGGCATTATCTTATTCTTTCTTTCTGCAGAGTTCAGCCTCCACTTGAAGCAAGGTGGAGATGTTCAGAAAGCTCTCTGGGGTNAATCTTATTCTTTCTTTCTGCAGAGTTCAGCCTCCACTTGAAGCAAGGTGGAGATGTTCAGAAAGCTCTCTGGGGTCCATAAAAAGCGTAGTTGCGACGCGCCCCACGCCCCAGGCGTTTCTTACAGGCGTTACAAGACGCCGGCTGAATCGTGATCGCCAGGCAATATTGGACAACCACGTTACTAAATATCCAGGACGCGGCCAGCGGACGTCTGCGCTGCGTAACCGAAGATACAGCATCAAGGGTAAAGATGCCTAACGTCGAGGTTATTAAAGACGGAAGGGCTGCGTATTATCTTACCTTGACTTCGGGTCGAGCGGCATGATGTCTACGGGCCATCTTGACGCTGGTCTACTGCCAAGCTGCCACAGCTCGTTCGACGACGAAAAAGCGTACGGACGTAGAGGCTTGAGTGAGGTGCGACGAATTACCTAATATTAGAAGTAGGCGTCCGTCGTGGCAGGTGTCTCGGAAATAAGAGTTAATTTGATGTTAGGACCGTTTGCTGAGATGTAGACAGTCATAGGTATTTCCTTGAGATATTCTTATTTTAGTTATTGATTAAAATCGTGTTTAATTGTCACCGTTTTTGGAGACATTAGTAGAGTATAACTTACAACCTTGTTTATAAATAGCGGAATTTGTTCTTTTATAATATTGTTTTATTTTCATATAAAAAATAAAGCTAGGTTAAGGTACTTATTTAATAACCGTGAGTTAGCTTCCATGGTAGAGTTTGTAACTTAAGGTCAGAGAGAGAGCAACAAATGAAAAGAGTTACAACAATACTAGCTTTCTTTATTTTTGTATGCCTTCCTCCTGNAGGTCAGAGAGAGAGCAACAAATGAAAAGAGTTACAACAATACTAGCTTTCTTTATTTTTGTATGCCTTCCTCCTGCAGTGTTGCTCGTATAGCGGGAAGCGAGGACATTTGATATGAACGTTTGAAAAAGTCACTGCCAGTTAACTCCATACATGTAACCGTCCACATAGGCATGAAGACACCCGGTTATTTCAGCAGCGTGTTTTGTACAATAGCAATAAGGCTTGACATTATATTGCTAGTNGTTATTTCAGCAGCGTGTTTTGTACAATAGCAATAAGGCTTGACATTATATTGCTAGTGTAATAAATAAATGCACAAAAAAATAAATTTAAGTGTATTTTTATTTTTAGTCCACATTAGAGTAATAACAATTTCACGTTTCCGCTTGACTGACAGGTATAAATATAAATACATGATGGGAATGAGCATTTCACAAATATTGGAAGGATTAAAAACTAGGAGGAAATTGTATCTAAACAGGGCTTCAGAAACTTCTCAATTAATGGTGAACATACTACATGTATGACGCACCTGCTATAGACCATTCACAGCTACTTCCAAATTTTCTGAAGCCCTGCAAATGTAACACTTTCAGGATATTCCCCCGACACTTGCAAACAAAGCTAAGCTTAACCCAGTCTAGAAAATTAAATGGAAATCAACACACTGTGTGCGTGCGCATACAATCTAATATTTAGCATTATAAATATTTCTTAATGCGTATTACTAACACACCTATTTTCTCACTGTTTTAGTATACATAATTTATGAACGAAATATTATTAATGAGAAGTTAAGAAAAAAAATTTTAATTTATCAAAAAATTATGAATATTCACGATAACACGACAAAAAAATGCTTTTGATGTATTACATAATCAGGAAGCCACCAAAAACGTAATGTGTGTTGTGATTTTTCAAACGTTTGATTTAAAATGTGTGAAGAAATTGCGAATATAGAATAGCGGTAGCGGTGTCCGGTTGTGTCGTCCAGGGAATTAATCTGCAACACGTTGTGTTGCGGTAGGCGTTCGGGTGGACGGGAAAATATACGGTGACGTCGGACGTGCGGCTAAGGCAGCTTTGGGCTGTTATGGAGAGACGAGGAAGGGAGCAGGCCATGCTAATTGCAGCACGAGTCCCTGATTCATTAGCAACGGCCCTTGCGCGCAGATTAGCACCGCTCACAACTGCAGACATTTGCCGACACACTGCCCTTTCCGAGTAAGCAAGGCTGACCCCTTCGTGCCCTTTAGATACCTGCACCGCCTTACGAATACCCGGCATCCTGCTTCTTCATGCTAAACAATAACTTATCGAATTTACTTTATAGCCTACTTACCTCTATATATTTATGTTGAAGCACATTCAATAACGTTCTTAGAAACTGAGATGGTAGTGGCGCGTGCTTAAAAAATAATTCATAACTTTAAAAGTCAGGTATTCTTGCAACAGTTTATAAGTTACAGAAATTGTGTTGAGGGATTCCAAACTATCCAAATGGTGCTGTGACATAAACTAACAGACACATTCGTAACCGTACACACATGTAACAGTAATATTTTATGGAGTTATTTTACCTAAAGATATTTTCCGCTATTGAGGCACAACATTAAGGATGTGAAATGGACGACACTGTAACGCGCATCACGACCTCCATCGCAGATCAGCGCAAGAGTTTCACTGATATTCATTTAAAATATTTTTAGATTTATCATTACAAAATATACATTTTCGATCTTGATGAAGTGTCTTAAAGTTGTGTTTGCAGTAAGTTCTAATATGTTCAACATTTAATTCCACCCTAGTCTGCAGTGTTTTTTTTGTGTAGAAACAGGCCGTGTAGAAGCAAAATACTTTTTTGGAAATGCTAAGACCCTACCACAAAAATACTGAAATCCAGTTTCCGCGCTTGGTAAAGGAGTGCCTTAACGTTTAATTAATGAGAACTGCGTTTCGGGAAAGTTCCAAGCGGAAAGAGTAGAATATGTCTCGCTTTTATACTGGCGTGTCATATCAAATATCCATTAATCTTACTTTGCATCTTATGTCCAGTAGAAAGTTTCTGTCAGACATAATTTAAACGCTTTACAAAAGCGATAACCTAGTAATTATGCTGGAGAAAAACAGACAGATTTTGAGATATATTTTCCACAAGTTATGATGATATCAATGAGTGGAACAATTTCGGCCTTTTCCGAATTTCTGATAAAGCTTCGTATAACTGCGTCATAATAAACATGTTTTCTTTAGGTAACAAAGTTATATTCTGAAAGTACTGGACTTTAGTTGTTTTGTTTCTCTGTATATGTACCAATCCGCACAAAGTTGAGTTAACTAGCTTGTACTACTGACCAGTTGGCAAACTTAGCTATTGTGCAAGGGATGGAGATTCAACAGCTCTAAGTAGTAAATTATATCATACTAATTTATATGGTGCAATATGATCCTTATTAGGCAGCTTTCACTCTGCAAGTTGAAATTTAAATTACATGGTCAAAAACAGCGTAATATTTAAATTAGTGTTTGAAACTATTATGACTACAATTTCATAAATTGCTCATATTTTGTGAAATATATTGTTATCTTGTTATTTATTTCAGTCTCTCAAAAGTCCCATTATTTATTTTGATATGAAAGAAGATTTTTAATGGTGGAACTGTTGAGTGGAAAAGTTTTTTTATAACGCAGGAAGACATACGGTATAGAAATATTATGCAACGATGCAGAATTATGCTTTACAGAATATACAGAACAAGCGTGCCACAAGCTGTAGATATGGGCTTACAAAGCTGATTAAAAAAAGTGTATGTTAATTTCGGAGAAACTCAGAGGGATACAAGTTATAAGGAGTGGAGAATATTTTTAATTGTATATGTATGAAAGCTCCTCACAAATATTTAACTCACTCAAACGTAATTTTAAACAAGAATTCCTCCTGAAGTGTGTGTTTTTAAGAGCACTCAGATCGATATCAACCTTATTTCATATTTCCACTGCGTTATGTCTTCCAGAATTACTTAACTTAAAAAACCGCTGTGAGTACGGCTATCTTAGAAATATATATTTCAGTAGAAAATATAATGTAATATGAAAGCGTTTCTAAATAACAAAAATTCATTCTAGGAGTAAGATCATTTTTTGTATTTTTTCTGTTTCTTATGTGTGCCTATGTGACTGTGGTAATATTTTGTTATTTTACATTGTATAGTTATAAAATTTTAAGAAAAATTTTAAATTCTGTNAAGCGTTTCTAAATAACAAAAATTCATTCTAGGAGTAAGATCATTTTTTGTATTTTTTCTGTTTCTTATGTGTGCCTGTGTGACTGTGGTAATATTTTGTTATTTTACAGTGTATAGTTATAAAATTTTAAGAAAAATTTTAAATTCTGTTATTTTGCCATAGGTTATTTAAAATTATTAATATTGTCGAAATCTATGGAATTGAATAAAGTTTTTATACACAAGTGTTAATTACAAAATAAAACTGTCAGTAATATTTTGGAAGAAGGCGTCATTTAGAAAGCACTGGTATAAGAAAATGTAAATGACGATGTCTGGTTTGGGCCCCTTTGATCGAAAAATTTTAACACGTCTCAAGAACAAAGAATATTTCAGGTCCATCGGTTCCGCCTTCCCGTTATCCACCGTTCCGCCATCTGCCGTCTATCAGTATTTCCGTCGGTGTGAAGGGACAACATTTACGAACATAGAATCGTGTGTTTTAGAACCCTCTACAGCAATTAAAATATTCACGTCTTAGATCACCAGCAACCACGCAAATTGAAAATCAGATGAGTTCAGCTTTTTTGTAAATTATTTCACTTCTTTAGGCTTTTCAAAACGGTATTACGTCAAACTCCTATATTCGTTTATTTTCCTGCCAACCCACGAATTATTGAAACTATTATAATTTCTATTTTCGAAATCTTGGGTCACCGTATTTAAAATTATATTTATTTGTGTAATTTACCGTAAATTATGTAGATAGGTGCGATTCAATGTCTTAATGGGAGATGTATATTATAATAATTTGTAAATAATTCACAAAAACCTTTAAAACAGTATAAATATAAATAATACACATACATACGTGTATGGCAAGTCTAGCGCACAATACGTTATGTATATGTTTTAATTTTTTGAAGGTAAATATTTCGCGCTAATTATTAATATATACGGCGATAACGACAAATATTAAGTTTATTCTGTTATACATCACAGAGTAAAAGTAGGAATTCATATTTTAATAGAATAATTCTAAATGAACAAAATATTTTTTTATTGCAAAATATTTGGGTTTAAAATATTACAAAAAAATTATTTCAACTATTAGTATAAAAAAATTTTGTAGTCACCACTAAGCACAATTGTGTTTACCGAATAAAAAACTTGCAGAACTGCTTGTACAATAAATGTTGTAACTTTCACAGTTTTTTATCCCTCTTAAGTAGTATTGTGTAACATCGTTTGGTAATTTTTTTTAGGGGGAATCTCGCCACACGCTATTTGTAGTGCCCATTTTATGAAAGGTAAGCAAGTCCGCCTTCACTGACTAAAAACCCTTTATCAAAAAAGCCAGATTAAAGACAATGTTATACATGGCTCCAGTTGAATAAGTAAACGTTTTTAAGCCGTCAGATTTTCTTCACTCCTTCATAAAATTAGGTTTCATCGTACAAAGAAACATGGATTTCCTTTTTTAAAAACAATGTTTATAAAGTTGACGTGTGACGTCTTTTGGAATAGAAACCTCGCTGACCCCCTTTGCGAGCGCCTCTCAGTCGACACATGCCACAAGGCAGGTGGCGGATCGCAGTTACACGTGTCCTGCAGCTTAGGCCTTCCCTACCACCCTCCCACCCCCCTTAGCCTCTAGCAAGCCCGTGAGATCTGTTGAGCGCAGAGGTTTCACGAGATAGAGAAACGCAATTTGCCTAAATTCAGAAAATATGCACCGTGGAAGAAACAGCTGACGAGCTGGATAATGGTGCCAAGAACACCCCCTCACCCCTTAGCTAACCACAGGACAATGTGGAAATACAACAGGAAATAGCTGACAGAGCAAGCTAGGAGCAAGGTGCTACCCCCAACATTCTGGAACCAGGGTCGAGTTTTTAAAGGCATTGTTCTACATTCTACCACCTCACTCCCTCCCCTCATAATAGAGACACGTGCTGACTCTTAAGGAGGGAGGCTGGCATGCATTAAAACCCTTTTACGAGAGAAGTGGGAGATCAGTCAATTATTACCACCCAGAGATGTTAGTTCGAGAGAGCAGGCAGTTGATTATTGCGGAGCCGAGAGGTTAGTCAGGGTCAGTGGATTATTACTGCCCAGAGTAGCCAGTCAGTTGAAGATCGCCGAGTAGAGAGTTAGGCCAGCCGCACCAGTGCGGCCGGGGGAGGGGAGGTTCAGACCCCTGGTCACATCAGATACGTCAGCACAGCAGCAACCACAGTGAGACGACACCTAGTGAGGGCCGGTTTCCAAGGCCGCCCCACACCGCCGGATCTCATCTCCCGCTGACATCATACCAGCACACACAGCTGAGATAAATATACAGTATGCCGTCCAGAGAAGCCCTCCTACACCACAAAGTCGGAAACAGTTAATACGAGTAGTCAAATTAGGTTCCACTCCTCGGAAGTGCTGCTGTATTTTATTTGTGTTAAATTCGAGACAATATATTCTTCCTTCAAAATGAAACAGTAAAAGACTACATTATTGCAAACCCCTTAACCTTCAGGCATCATATAGTCTATGCCGGGAGGACGTAACTACGACACTATAGGTCACCCTGTCTTCCACAGTGGCGTAGCGTCAAAGTGGTAAAGATTAAAGATGGAGTTAAATATAAATTGAAAGAATTTTGGAAAGATAAAACTGTATTAAAAGAGCAGAAATTTATAATCAGAATACAAACAAAAATTTAGAAGAAATAATTATTTTTATTGCTTTAAAGAAAGAACACGATATGGAAAGGAAACTTACATGTAAATATAATGCAAAAAAAAAAAAATAAATATTAATTACTACCATTATTAACCTTGCGCCTTAAATTTGTGTACTACTATAATGTAGACAACAGCCACTAGTTCCTTTAGCCATTGGCATATACATCTGAAGTTGAACATGTTCGTCTTCAAGCACTTCAATAGCGAAACCTGCTCTTCATGCTCCTCGCAATCTAAGCTGCAATAACACGAAAACTCCGCCTCTGGAAGCCATTGTGTTATGAGTCGCGGTACATTTCCTCCTCGCTACTACCAGCATTCTGAAGCACATACATTTTGAAACTTCTTAAAAAATCACATGTATTTATTATTTTCGATTCAACTACGAAATTCGAAAACTGGTAACATATCATAATTATAAACTTTAAAGGTACTTTAGAAACAGAAAACTTTCAAATTCTGAGTTTTTGGTGGAATTTTGTTCTCTATCCAGATGATAAATTTATATGCACATAGTCACCCTTCGGGATATTTCATAATTTTTTTTTATAATGTAGTGGCCAATTTTTTTAAATCAGCGATTGAAGGAATGTATTTCTGGGTAGATGTATGTTCTTCTTGGTAGTTAGAAGGCATATAACATTTCAACAATATAAACTATTCGATCCAAATTATCCGGACAGCACGCTGCGTAAATGTAAATTCGCGGGTATATTTCACTTTGAACGTGGCCGCTATAAAAGTTGGCGGCTGGCTGGATGTTTGTAACTGCTTCGCGATATCGGCAGAAAAAGTTGAATCATAGAGTTCAGTGATTTCGAATGGGAAATAGTTTTGGTGAATAAATCTGAAAGCAATCCATTAGGGCCATTCCACCTTTCTTAAATTGTCCTTGAAGACTGTCCGGAATGTGATTGTAAAGTGTAAATGGAAAGGCACGGCCACAACAAAACCACTGCCGGTTAGGCCACATGTGTTGACCGACAGGAACCGCCGATCAATGAAAACAGTGGCACACGAAAATCACACGTCGCCGTGTGATACCATTAACCGTATATTACAAAGTGGCACTCATTTTGCAGCAAACACCATAACAGTGCACCGTTGTTACGAGGACTGAGGTTTGAAGCTTAGGCATCGGCCCATATACCTGTGAATCCGAAGAGCCGCGTTCGATGGTGTATACTGTATAGGGTGCCGCCACTAGAATGTGGACGACTGGAAACGCGTTTGAGTGATAAATCATGCTAAACAATATGACAGTCCGATGGAAGTGTTCGAGTGTGGCGAATGCAATGTGAACGATATTTGTAGTGGCCACGGTGAAAATCGGCGTATGTGGGGTAACAATGTGGGGGTGTTTTTCATGGAAGTGACTCGGTCTTCTGGAAATATAAACGCGGTCAATAAAGTAGAGCACATAGTGGCATGTATCGGATTATACTGAACCTTTATAGAGGCATTGATACAGGTGATTAATACATATTACCACAAGAAACAGAGCAGCGAGACAATTATTACATGTGAATCTGAGCAGTAAGTCTGTCTCTCATCTACAATAAGGGTGCACACTTCCTCGGTCTGCTATACACGCTGCAATATGGTCTTGCATGTAGTCCAGCAGGCGCCGGGTGTTGTCCTGAGGCAGACAGGCCCACAATAGTTGGACGGTGTTTTCCAAATCCCAGATACTATGGCAGGGTGTCAGCTGGTGTGTCAACTGGTCCTACACATGATCAATTTGTGACATGCCAGGGGAGCGGGCAGGCCATGGTAGTGTTTCGACAAAACAGAGACAGTCCTTGGTAAACTGTGCAGCATGTGGTGGGGCATCATCCTGCTGGAATATTGCACCGGGAATCACGGGCGAAATGGGAGCATACCACTTAATTGTCAATATTCCATGTAATACGACGAAAGCAGATCGGTTAACTTAAACGTTCGGTTCCCAGATCATAACGCCAATTTCAGTGGACATGTGCCGCTTGGCATCGAAATTGGGATTGATGCATTCACCAAGGATCCTCTACACCCGAGTGCGTTGATCACCAATACCCCATTGCGTAGCGACATTGATCATTAAACATATCACATTGCCAGTCTGTGGCGTTTCCCGTTGTTCTGGCCTACCGCTACTGCAAACGGAGCCACCGCTGTTGCAGAGATAATGGCAGCACAGCAAATTTACGCTCGAAACGTAGATTTGCCTCTGCAAGATGACGGAAATGGTTCATCAGAGTACATGAGTCCCAACACTGGCCGCTGTGTTGTCACAAAGCGGGAGCACCCGCAGGAAACCTTACCACTCCATGAAAGTGGCCTTAAACTCACCTTCGTTCAATGTGACACATTTAAGCCAAATAAGTCTTCCTAGAAACCTTCAAGCAGCAGAGTTTAAATAGCAGAGAACAAACAAATAACGCGGTCGCAATAAAGTACGACAATTCAACCATTCCCTGATATGAATTGAAATACAAGATAATTAACCCTTAAATTGTGAAAAATTATTCAAAAAACTGTAAGTGTTATTTAATTTATTTCCGTTCTTATTTTGATAATTTTTTTCTCATAAAAATGCCTATATCAAAAACACAAACTTTATACAAAAACGAATAACCTATCAGGCTTTAAAACGCAGTAGAATTAAAATTTTTGCTACAAAAATTACATCAAGTTAAATATAATAATGGGCTCTCATAGCAATACAAAATTAGCCCAAATATAATAACATTGCAAAATTATAAAATATAAAAAATCTGACATAACAATTTTTCCCAATATATGCCGTATTAAATGTTCTTATCCAACATGGCAGGACATGCCATCTGCTAAGTTATAATGATCTTATCGTGAGGTCCCTATCCATTCTCTGTCCCAAGACGAAAGAAACCCCATTTATAGTCGGGAAACATGTTGACTAGGGCATTGAGGATCATCCCAGAATGTTTCGTTGGTTCGAGTCCAGTAATGTTAAAATCTTTATGACGTTGAAGGAAGCGTCGGAGGGTTGATAGACGCCATCCATGCACGTTGGAAGGAGGATGGCATCGGCAGGTTGAGTGGTGAGGGCAGCTTCAAGCCTTTACACCAACAGTCTGCGCTCGCCTGCCAAGCTACGCAGCCACGTCGCTACACACGTCCACGACGACTAACGTCAAATGGGTTGCCAACAAGATAAGCCTCAGCTCCCTCGTAAATCTATCCGCGATATAGAAAATGCAATTTTCGAAGCTGATATTGATGTTGATTGCACGGTATTCCAGCACCGTCACGATGTGTACAGAATCGGCCTAGGATCCCTTCCCACCTGCCGCACAATCACCGTACCTCTCAACTTGCAGTCGACCTCTTCCGTCCTTAGCGCGTCCTACACGGATTGGTGCCGTCACTTATACACTGTTCTCAACAGCATATATCTATATGGTCTGAACTATCCATATTGTGGGCTACACTACGATAGTAAAACACCGCGGTTTTCATCCCCATGTCCACACACTAAGTCCGTCATATGCGTAAAGCAAGGTCTTCGGCGTCTTCCGCCATTCTTATACACCCTGTATGCTTGCTTGCTATCGTCTGGTACTTCTTGCGTTTATGTGGTCTCTACTAAACGCCAGTGTCTACGACCACTCGTCAGTGCTTGCAGGGCCACTGTCGGGTTTGCTGTAAAATGAAAACGCACCTTTATGAGATCATAACAAGTTTTATTGCTATTTGCATCGTTTCGTTTTTGTCGCAGTTTCTACGTGGTGCGCTATTATCATCGTCCAGCAGTGTACTACAAGGAAAGTCAAAGGCGGNTCGTTTTTGTCGCAGTTTCTACGTGGTGCGCTATTATCATCGTCCAGCAGTGTACTACAAGGAAAGTCAAAGGCGGGAAGCAATATCAATATTTAGAACACCTGTGTTTTGTCTAATGTAAAATACCAGAGCACAAATGGTAACTGTGTGTTTCGGAATGACCATCCACCATTTCATATATCACGTTCTGTTAGTGAGTGGTTCGTCGACAATAAGGTTCCGGAAATTGACATTCGAGCCCAAAGCCCCGAACTCAATCCCCTCCAACACCTCTGGGATGAACTGGAACGGCTTCGCACGAGAATTCGACGACCCACATCCCTTGTTAAATTTAATGCAGCGCTGCAGGTAATACTGTCGTTAATTTACCCGCAGACATTCAACCTTCTCTACAGGGTTATTGCTTTAATAAAGGCGAATGGTGGGCCAATCCTGTATAAATGTCCACTACTGGGTAGTATATCCAAAGGAGAATTATAGGATTGTTTCACGGGGTATCCGGATACTACTGAATTTTCAGAATTAATTAAAAAGGCCTTCTCCCTTCATAAGGGTTGGGAACAAATGTCAAATATATCTGCATGTGGCCCGTTGAACTGAAAAATTAAAATATTTACAATACTCTCAGAATTTATATTCTTCACTGAGCGAATTTATTCCTTAAGCTGGCAAGACTGCTCAAGCCTTGCAAACTAGGTGAGCTTAAGCGCTATACGAATACGAGAAAGGAACACGGCAATTTTCATCGAAACGCTACAAGGATGTATATCCCCCCGCCAACCTCGCCCCTTACCTAAAATATGCTGTTTTTTTTCTTCAATTTTTTCCAATTACAGTTTGGTATGTAATACAGGCCACTTTGCTCTTATAAGTATATCTTCACACGTATTGAACTTCAATGAACTGGTCTTATTTCACAAGTGGGTAGGTGGAATGTAGTCTAGAAAAAAAACCCAGTTTTGTGGGATGAAAACAACGCTGGAAAAATATATGACTCTTTTAAGCGACTCAAAAACTTATCTGCCGTGGTACTTGTGACCTGGAGGCAACGTGGCTTCCAGTGAAACGAGTCTGCGAATTTTGCTAATACGAACGTTAATGCAACTTCACTGAAATCGAGCAGTATAAACTTTGAAGAATATAGAATAATGCATGTATATGGTTTATGGTTCATTGATAACTTTAAGTAAAGCTATAAGAAAATCTCCATCTATGAAAGATAATTTGATAGTACTTTCTTTCGAAAGCTTGTCTTTTAACGCGTGTGTTTTTGTACGAATGTCTGCGTGTCTTCTTAAATAACATTTGAACCCTTACATATATACGAACAAGATTTCGTATAATTTGAATACATTGAAACTAAACTTAGTTATTACTATATTTTTAATATTTTATATCTTTTTGTATCAAAATGGTGACACTACAAAATATAAAAGCAAACTATGACATCGCAGGAGACATAAAACAGATTCATACTAATCTTGGTGTACTCCCAGTACCAAACCAATATAGGAGAGAGAAATATTAATTTTCACAATACGATAACCATTTTGGAGGAAGGTAGTACAACAGTAAATAAATTATATTTCGGGTTACACCATATGCGATTAAAAGTGTTAGGTTTATTTTAATATCAGAAATATTTGTATTAAATTAGGTTAGTTATATTTATTTCATCTTAATTATGATGATATTCAGCCCCGGTGTAGTTATTGGTAATTAAAATTGATGTAACTCACATTTCCGATTAATAAAGTTTTGTCTTAGTACCTTATTTCACCCCATTAAATATAATATCAATTTTTTTAGTTTTTTTCAGGGTTTTGTTTTGTTTGTAACCCGCGGTACCTCGGATCCGGAATTTGCGCGTCTAAGGAACTTGCTCCAAGGGCGATTTCTGGGTGGGAACTTTAAACAAGGCGGACGTATCCCTGATCGCTGGGATTTTCCATCTGAAAATCGCCAGTGCCATGTTTAGATTTTGATATAATTTTTCCCACCTTTAGTAAGTGATTATTTTCGACGACCGTAAGAGTTATACAAGTGGTCATATGGCCGACCATAACATGTTTTAATTATTGAGTGAAATATTTTGAATATAACTAAGACGCTGATGGCAGCCATGATGTGGAATGACGCCGTCTCGTTTTTCTGACGCCGCTCTTTGTGTAAGGCTGGAGGAGCCGCTAAGCGCCAGATTTGATTTTTATTGAATTAAAAATTAAATATGCTACTGTTTGGAGTAAATTTAAAGTTATCTCTCCGAACATATCTCCGTAACTTCCTACTGACAAGCAAACTTGCANGCTACTGTTTGGAGTAAATTTAAAGTTATCTCTCCGAACATATCTCCGTAACTTCCTACTGACAAGCAAACTTGCACTACCATTCATTTTGTGTTCAAATTTGAGAAATTTACACTGAGAAGAGTTATTTTAACGTTACCTTGAAAGAAAATTTCTTCAGTAATATAATTTATGCAATACATTTGTGATTAAAAAAAAACAGGTAAATTAGAGGAATATCATTTCGCGTGTGTTAAAGTGTGACGAACTTTCTAACTAGAATTTCNTAAAAAAAAACAGGTAAATTAGAGGAATATCATTTCGCGTGTGTTAAAGTGTGACGAACTTTCTAACTAGAATTTCATTAAACCTAATATTTAATTTTACCGCTTGAAAGCATTTAAGTTTTTAATTCTCTTATTTAATGCCTTCTAATAAACCGTGTAAGGAGTGTAATACATGATGAGTATAAAAGAACACACCAACATAAAAGGTGTTTAATACACTGGAGGGCAAAAAAAACTGCTATAGGTATGCGTATGCAAATGACAGAGGTATAGAACCAATCAGAGTAATACGATGCGTTCGGCAGTGCCTATATAAGACAAAAATCGTCTGGCAAAGCTGCTAGATCGGTTACCGCTGCTACAATGGCAGGTTATCGAGATTAAAGAGAGTTTGAACGTGGTGTTATAGTCGGTGCTCGAGAGAAAGGATAAAGCATCCCCGAGGTAGCGATAATATTGTTATTTTGGCGTACGACCATTTCACGAGTGTACCGTGAATATCGGGAAACCGGTAAAACATTACACCTTTGACATCACTGCAGCAGGAAAAAGATCGTGAACGAACGGGACAAACGACGACTGACGAGAATCATTAAACGGTAAGACGTCCAACCTTTCTCAAATTGGCGCAGATTTCAATGCTGGGGCATCAACAAGTGCCAGAGTGCGAACTATTCAACGAACCATAATTGATATGGGCTTTCGGAGCAGAAGGCCCACTCGTGTACCGTTGTTGACAGCATGGCACTAAGCTATACGCCTCACCTGGGCCCGCCAACACCATAATTGGATTGTTGATGACTGGAAACACTTTGCTTGGTCTGACGAGTCTCGTTTCCAATTGTATCGGTTGGATGGACGTGTACGGGTATGGAGACAAAACCTCAATGAATCCATGGACCCTACATGTCAACAGGGGGCTGTTTAAGCTGGTGGAGTCTCTGTCATGGTATGGGGCGTGTGCAGTTGGCGTAAAATGGGACCTCTGATACGTCTAGATGCGACTCTGACAGGTGACGGATACATACGCACCTTGTCTAATCACCTGCACTCATTCATGTCCAGTGTGCATTCCGACGGACGTGGACAATTCCAGTAGGACAATGCGACACCGCACACGTCGAGAGTTGCAAACGAGTGGCTCCAGGAACACTGTTCTGACTATAGACACTTCAATTGGTCACCAAATTCACCTGACATGAACGTTTTGAGCTTATCTGGGATGCCTTGCAACGTGCTGTTTAGTAGAGATCTCCACCGCCTCGCACTCCCATGCATTTGTGGATTGCCCTGCAGGATTCTTGTTGTGAATTGCCTCCTGAATACCTTCAGACATTGGTCGAGTAAATGCCACGTCGTCTTGCGGCACTTCTGCGTGCTCGCGGGTGCCCTACACGATATTAGGCAGGTGTACCAGCATTTTTGGTTCCTCGGTGTATCAAAACCAAACAATATAATACCTTGATTGGCCAATGAAATGAACCGCGTAACCATGAAGTATGTCTACCATAGAATCATAAATGTTCAATGTGACCATCACGAGTGGCGCGAACGACATCTACACGATAATCAAACTCGTTCCACGCTCCTGTTAGCATGTCCGGTGTTACGGTTTGGATAGCGTTCGTAATGCTCTGTTTGATGTGGTGCGGAGGAAGCGAGCTCGCGTTCGACACGTCAATGTGAAGGGGACTACCTGATGATTCCTTTATGTGCATAGGTGAAGTATCGCACGTTGGTTTCGTCAGATCCGCGAAACAGGGTTCATTTGCAAAGGCAAACGTTCTGGGCGGCCTCGTGTGTCCGAAGAGAATCTGTAACGCATTTAACAAGTGTTCGTTCACTGTCCGTGTAAATTTACTGGTCAAGCTAGCCGAGAAATGCAAATCCCTCAATCGAAGGTATGAACAGTGTTTCGAAAGCGATTACTGTACAAACCATACAGGTTACAGCTTGTACAGGCTCTTACCGAAAGGGATAAAGAACGGAGACGTGATTACTACGCGTTCGTTCTTGCCCAGAACGAGGTAGACGATGTCTTCATGTTTAAGCTGGTTTTTTAGCAATGAATCGACGTTCCATACAAATGGTAAGGTGATACGGCACAACGTGCGTAAATGGGGTCAGGAACTTCCACTTCAAACCATCGAACACGAGCGCGCTTAACCCAAAGTGAATGTGTTTTGCGCTCTATCCAAAGACACTGTTTCCGACCATTTCTTTTTTCATGAGCCTCCTGATACTAAAAACCCTTATTTGGACATGCTTGCAGAGTGGTTGTTTCATCAGTTAGAAGATTGAAGCGGAGGGGGGGGGGGACTTCATTTTCAAAAAGGATGATGTGTCACCCCATTGGCACCTAGCTGTTCGCAGAAACCTGAACGAGACGTTGCCACAGCGCTGGATTGGTCGAGGAGCAGTTGGTAACCAGGTAGTCCATCACAGACCCCCAAGATGCCCGGATCTTACCCCGTGCGATTTTTTCTATGGGGGTACATAAAGGATCAAGTGTTTCGCCCACCATTGCCGGCTAACATTGGCGACCTCAAAACGAGAATTACGGACGCCATCAAAACCGTAACACCGGTCATGCTGACAAGAGCGTGGAACAAGTTGGATTATCGCATATATATCGTTCGGGCCACTCGTGGGGTGGTCGCATTGAATATTTATGATGATATGTTTAACAAACTTCAAAGTTCCGCGGTTTGTTTGATTTGTCAAACAAGGTTGTAGATAGTTTGGTTTTGAAATTATGGACCTTGGGATATTCTTTTATTTTCATCTTGTATATTGATGTTAAAATCTCAGAAATATCACTTTTTTATTTTCGCAAACCTCACGATTTACATTTAGCACGTCTCCTATTTTGTTTGTTTTAATAGTTTGTTTTCGATTTGTTATTTTTATTAGTTAGATGCTTTCGTGTCATTCTGTGGAAATTATGAGTGCTGAGTGCGAGAGTTTAACTTAATGCTTTTCAAAGTTTATGTTTGGTCTTATTTGTTCTTTCAACTTACACGCATCGCTAAATACGTAACTATCCGCACTTCTCTGATTCAATTTGTCATAGCACTCAACTAATAAATAAATTACACAAAATTTCATTTAAAATGGCTGCGTATGCTCATATACAAAACTATTACAAAATTTTCGAAACATCACTTTTATAAATTCCACGTCCTAGTTTTGAGAGCTATAGAAATCCTCCAAGGTTTTTAATAAAATAAAATAAATATTAAACCCCCCTACATAATGCAATATAAATTTCAAAATTGCAAGCAGCCAAATACTTTGGAACATATTATTTTTTAATCATTGCATGTATTGTGTAGCCCCCCACCCCCCTCTTTAAATGGAAAGCAGGCAGAAGTGCCATAAGACGACGTGACATGGACTCAAGTAATATCTGAAGGTATGCAGGAAACAATACACACCATGAATCCTGCAGGGCAGTCTCCAAATCCAATCTGCACCAATTTGAGAAAGTGTTACTCGTCTGTCAGGTTTAATGATTCTCGTCAGTCGTCGTTTCTTCTTTCTTTCACGATATTTTCCGACCACAACGATGTCGAAATTGTGATATTTTACCGGATTCCCGATATTCACGGTACACTTGTGAAATCGTCGTACGCAAACATCCAAATGTCATCGCTACCTCGGAGATTCTATGTCCCATTTCTCGTGCACCGACTATAACACCACGTTCAAACTCACTTTAACCTTGATAACCTGCCATATTAGCAGCAGTAACCGGTCTAGCTGCCGACCGCATCGCGTTACTCTTATTGGTTCCATACCTCTGTTATTAGCATACGCACGCAATACCAGTATTATTGGTTCTTCAATAAATGCCACGTGATATAAAGAGGAAGCAGTTTCATACAAGGTAATGTTCCTTTACTGGATTAGTGGCAGATGCTGAAAATAATGTGTATGACTGTTTCAGGCTCCATCAGCAACATTGACGACGGCACGGACTACAACTGCAGTAAGGCTCAGAAACGCAAAGTGATCTCCGGCGTGGTGGGCGCCGCCTCTAGTGTCACCTCCATACAGGTGGCCAACCTGCTGCGACTCTTCAAGATACCACAGGTAAGCCACATTCCTACGCCCCTACCTACACCTGCCCAGGCTGACTGGCTTTTATTTTGACACATGAATACCTACATCACAGATAATGAGGTGTATTTATAAATAAGTACTCACTGTCCAATATTAAAACTAACAGCTGAAAGAGCACGTGAAGTTTCGGATTTACGTGAAAAAATCTTGGTAAAAATAACAGTTCGTTTAGATTTGTAACAAAAACATTTATTTGATATACGATTTTGTTATTGAATGCAGTTATATTAGTTATTTTAAAACTAACGCCAGTAATAAAGAATTTGACAAAAGACAACGAAAATATGAATATTTTCTGCATTACATCAAGACGACGATTAATAAAAGTACAATTTTTTCAGTAGTAAAAAAATAATTTTTGATCTAAACTGTTAAAATTAGTATTTAATAACTTACTATATAAACATTTTAAAAGCTATAAAATTCGTTAATTTAAAAATTAACAAATAGAAAGTTAGTGTTATGCAGATTAAATATTCGACTGACAATAGCATGTCCATAACATATTTTGAAATTCCACCAATTTTTTCCTCAGTGCAGAAATTCTAAATATGATCCGTCTTGTAAATATAACGTTTGTTATTCACTATAATGTTTTGAACAACATTTTTAGCGAAGGCTACATTGTTTTAAATCTATTTTCTGAACATTTGCTGAATTAGTTCACAGAAAATTACTTTGCTATTAATTATAAACAGTAGTATAGAAAATATAGAATAGGATATTAAATATTATTGTGTGTCACATAAAGACATCTCTTGGTAATTCATCACTCTATGGAGACAATTGACGGGACCACCTAGCACTCTCGCTGGGTGGCAGATGGGGTTTGCCCGTGTGGCCCCCGGTCGGAGTTCTTGTTTGTTCTTTCAAGAACAGAGCCCGAATGCTCCTGCTTCAAGAGGTTGATTTGGGAGGAGAGTTTTTGGTTCTAATGCTGTGTGTCTTGATTTATATTTTGCCGTTTTGTTGAGCCCTGCAACAGCTGCGAACTGAGCTAGATAACCGGTGATTTCTGTGGGGTATATGTATTGCCTACCAGAGGGATAAAATGAAATCCCAAGTTGAAGCTTGTTGGAACTTGTATATGCAAAAATTAAGTACCCAGTAGGAGTAATATGATTTAGGGAAAATACGCTATTTCTTCGATGGAGGGAATTCCTGGGGACTTGGTGACCCTGCGCTCATTCAGACGAGAGTTACTGGTCTAGGAGATGTCGGTACCATATTCATTCTGAGTATTGCACACCGATCAGGTTTAAGTTGTAGGAAAGCCTAATTGTGCATCTCATATCGCCTCACTGATACGAAAGTAACCATTTACTTGTGGTACCATCAAAATATCATGTGAAAGGAGGAAAACCCTGGGTGCTTCTAATACGAGGTTTCCATAAGAGACACTTACCACAATGACTATGATTTAATCAAAGTAATCGTGATGGTATTAGCTTCGTGCTGGTATGGTTAACTCATTGATGATCAAACCGATAAGACCAAACATGAAATTTAACGTAAAAAAATGTTCATGAATGGTAATTTTTATTGACTTGTTGAATGGTGGCCTTTGGGGCTGTTGAACAGAAAGCGTTCAAGCAATATTGAGCAAGGAGTTGTTCAGCCCCAATCGTCAGTTTAAGGCGTCAGTTGGAGTTTAACGTGAGTGAAAGCCCGAAAACAAAGGAATAAGACACGCTCAAGCAGAGCAGGCACTTACAGCTAACACAACAGTTGATATAAAATAAACCCCAAGGTAAGTGTAGCTGTGCACTTCTGTAGCCCTTCTACATCATCACTTAGATCCTCATGCTCAGATACGCCAGTAGTCGGGCAGATGTACTATCCTCATTTCTACTGAATGTCGAGGATGGCTGGTGTAGGTGGAGAGCTTTGGGCAGTTCCTGACATCTATGTCCAGACCGCTGATGTGGGTGAAGTGAGATGAGTATAAAGCGACATCGGAATTCTAGGGTGGGGGAAATAAGACGATACCCACATGCTAAACTCTATGAGTGACTCCACCGGGTGTCGAACCCGTCTCTCTAGGTGTGAGGCAAGTATTCTGACTACAATACCACCGCGGTCCCTTTCTGTCGAGGAGGGTACTGGATTTGTGTCGCTGCTCACTGCGTCGACTCATCAGTGGGTAGTGGATCTTCTAGGTCTTTTCCAACATGGGGAGTTTACACCACACCCAGCATGAGTCCAATATCTATGTACCGGTTACTAAAGGGAAATTGTAAGGTCTACCAATCGTACCGTATTCCTATTTAAATTTTCCTGGTTTATTAATAATTTACTCAAATGTATCCATTGCTACAGGTCGTGGAATTAATTCACAAATAAATTTCAGCACCTAACCCCAATGGCTTAAGCGCTCATTGGTATATGTAGTCCGATATTCATTCTCTGATTACAAACTTTATTTATATCCTTTACAAGTAAGATAGAGATGTGAAAACGATGCCAAAATCTTGACAATATATCAGTTAGTTTCAATGTGAGCACATTTTAAAGCACGTAGCATATATAGTCGATATTCAATTTATCTCCCTACATTAGCCAAAATTGTTAAAGCGTGGAGGGCAAGCTGTCTGCCATCACGATCGATCCATCGTCCAGGAAAAGTGTTTCAAGATAGGCACGAACCACCGCACCCCAATGAGGAGTGCGCCATCTTGTTGAAAAATGGCATTTGGGTGATACTTAAGTAATTAAGGGACAGCAAACAATTGTAACATGTCAAGACACAATGGAGATGTTATTGTGACCTCAGTGAAAAAACAACGATCCAATAATTTTGTTATGCAAAAGCGCACATCAGATATTCGCATTTGGGCTGCCTCTGGTACACTCTGATACCTCATCAGGGGTCTGAGAACCCCAAATACGCATGTCATGCCAGATCACTGAACAACAGAAAAAACTGTCGCTTCATCAAAAAAGCAACATGTTTGAGGCAGTGATTATCTCTCACAATAAATGATAACATTTCGACTGCTAAGTCATACCGATGCGTGCCGTCATTGTGCAATAAACCTGATCATTTGCACTTTGAATGTACGAAATAATAAATGTTTTTGTATGATCAAATGAAGAATCATTTTTGGCATCTGATTTTGTGGGACTACGCACAAATGATTATCTCACTGCTTCTACCCTTTCTGCTGAGATTGATGGCGGCCAGTTCTCGGTAAGTCAGCAACAGATCATGTGAAATTTCTTCTCCGCTGTTATTGGTGAGCGGGTCTAGTGGTAACCGAGAAAAGACTAAGCTTTTTGTCAACCTCCCGTGGTGCATTTGGTTGTTGTGTTGCTGATCTGCGGTGCAGGAGTTTCTGGGTTTGAATCCTTGGTAAAGCATTGGTGTTAATTTAAGTTAGGTCATAACTTAGTTTGTAAGCCATTCCCTGATAAGCCTTCAGACATAACACCGGGGGACGTTAATAGATCCATACCAATACAGAGAATTTTCTTTATTTGTGTGCATGTACGCTTTCCTGGACACTGCAACTGCTGCATTATAGCCAAGGTACTGAAACCGGCAACATAAAACAAAATTAATTTACCAACATATTGGCCCCTGTTTTAAATCCCTTTCTTACATATGGCAGATGCAGATCAAGTAAGTAATCTTCGGACAACTTGTACAACTTCCGATTAATAGTTTGGCCTTGGTGACATCTAACAACCCAAGTCAACAAAGCAGAAACTTTCTTCCTCTAGCAGCAACGATTCCGGGCAGCTTGAGGCGGCGCACAATGGACCGCATCGAATCATCATACAGTAAAAAATCCAAAAAACCAAAATTTTTCCCCGATCATAGCTTTAACAAGAATATATATGTTGGGTTATACATGCTTGCAAAATAAGTTTGGTATTTGAAGTCATGAAAGTTCAGCAGATATCTAGGCATTTCATATTTTGGAGAACTTCAGCGGCGCCAGTGGGGCCGCGGGGTGTAATAATCAGACTACTTACCTCCCACCTAGGCTAACTGGGTTCCATTCCCGGCGGGGTCGCTCCCGGATTTTCGCACGTGGTAATCGTGTTGGACGGAGATGCTGGTCAGACGGTTTACTGAGGGATCTCCTTTTTCACCAGCCCTTGAATTCCTGCGCTGATCCATACTCACCTCTCTTCACCATCATCGGCTCTCAAGACTACAATGTTAAGAGCCGTTCAAGCCAACTGAGAGACGCCATTAATATTTGCTGAACTTTTATACTTGAGTGTAAAATTTTGGAGTTCTGATTTTCCTAAAATAAATAATCTTATTTCCATAAACAACATCAAATCACACGTAAATTACTGCAAACATTTCGGGTTTGTCTGCTTTACCAAATAAGTTACCATTGTGAAAACATCGTTTTCTATTTAAGAAATTATATATATATGTATGTGTGTTTTATTTAAAATCATTGCAAGGGATTTATTTGATACAAATTAAAGAGACTACATAGGTGAATCTATGTGAGCAGGGTTCCTCTGTCCCAACCTGCCCATAAAAGTGATAAATATTTTTAAATATGGAAAATCTGTGCAATTTTTGGACAGGTATGAGGACGGTCTTGACAGAATAATCCCGCGTGGACTATGTGGAAACACTTCTCCCCTTTTAATTGTGCTGGATAAAAGATATGATGTCCCTTGTATTTGTTGTTACCCATGTAGAAATATATTTAGTCTGAATTTGGCAAGTCTTACGTAACGATCTTTTTAAAGCTTACGCAAAAGGCGTTGATCATAGCATTTATTTAAAATTCTTTCATTATATTACGAGACTTAACTTATTTCAAGAACGGAAGCAACTAAATTATATCTATCCTCGCCTCCTACACACGCACACACACCACACACATACCCAGGCGCACACAGAACACACACACACTTGGATGAAGATAATAGACAAACTGGTGGATTTTCGGCGTTTGTATTTACGCATTCATTTTATTATTTACTAACTAACCCTGCCACGCGTTGCTGTGGCATAAAATATTTTAGTTATATTAATTTCTGTGAAATTAATTGAAAAAAGTATATGTATTTTCAAAATATTTATTATTGAAGTACTTGTTTGTATACAATGTTTTTAGTTTTACTATCTTCCGCGCGTATGAATAAGTTGTGTGGTTTTCCTACTCTAGAACACGACACATACAATTGGCCGTGCCAAAATCATTCAGTTTCAAAATCTGTACCGCATATTTGCAGTGACTGCCCTTGAGCTTTATTTATTGCCATTGCAAATGCCAATCTGACTGGAAACAGGGTTCTTTTAAAGTAAAAGGGAATTTTTAATGTAATAAATTGAGTTCTGGAAAGAAGAACATCTTCTCCTTTGAAAGCACCTTTCAAGATGGTATCTTCTATAGTATTGCCTATAATTTTTTTTATCGCAAGGCGTGTGCCATTGCAAAGTTAAGTTGGCTTGATGTTACGAAGTAAAATGACTGGCACTCCTAGTTTCAATTTTAATATATGTGGTGGCAATCGTGGAACATCAAAAGAATTTAGAAATTTTTGCGGATAATTTATCGCTTTATTTTTGTTTAATGTTACATCCACAGATTTATATTTGACATGTTCGCTTGTCGATAAGTATTGACATATTTATTAGTATCAATAAGTATTTTTAGTTATATCGATAAGTATCGATATATCGTTTTTATATAGATAGATATATCTGTTGCTAGGTTGCGACTTTACAGTGTTTACATTGCATTGTTGACTTTGCATTGTTGACTAAGGCGCTTCCTAACGCGAAAGCATGGTAAAAATTAGCTTTTTGCAGATTTTAGTAACTTTTCACGTAATGCACATTTTAAAAAGGTGCACAAACACTCTTGGGAACGAAAGGAAGGTTTATAAATAAACAGAATGAAAATCGGTTGATTTTTTCGGAAGTTGCATGCGTCCGAACAAACGGACACAAGCTTTCTATGTTTATTTATATATACATATTCAGCAGTTCAACGCTTTTTTGCTTCCTAAGGAAAAGTTTCTGAAAATATTTGAATTACTGTGTATTTTGCAGTGAGTTCCCCCGACAAGTATAAATTATTCCTACCGATCACATCCATGACATAAGGTCTGGATCAATCAGTACATTATAACTTTCATTATAAAACAAGACAAAGAAATAACAACTATACTTTTAATTCATTAAGGTAAGCAACGAGAAGAGAGTTAAAAGAGTAGAATTTTCTAACGAAAATATTGGGGACTTTATTTTACGTGCAAGCGAGAGATATAATTGAAATTAAGGATGTAATCTGAATGATGAAAGAAAATTTCATTTCAAATATTTTCGTAGATGAAATTGAAGGCGCTCCAATCTAAAAAAAAAAATCATCTGGCCTGAACACAAATTATTCTACGTAAATTTTATAAAATCATTGTACAAGTTGTGTGAATATTACTCCTACCTGTATCAAAAGAAGTCGTCACCAAAAATTAAAATATGTCAAGACNCTTGTACAAGTTGTGTGAATATTACTCCTACCTGTATCAAAAGAAGTCGTCACCAAAAATTAAAATATGTCAAGACGGACAAACGAATGAACTAAAAATATATGTTATCTTCTTCCAGCCTTCTACAAAAGTAGTAATAATTTTGTCTTACCATTCTAGAAGAAACGAAATAGCATTGTTAGCGCAAGTGTGAAGTTTTTTAGCAGTAGAAGCAAAGGATCTTCAAAAATGATATACAAACAAATAAATTTTGTCAGAAACAAATAGCATTGTTTAAACCACATGAGCACCCCTTTTATTACTTACGGAAGCGAAATAATCAAAATATTAGCATAACTTACTTAATCTATTGACGAAGAAATACGATGGTGACAGCCGCCCTAGTTATCGTAGATGAACTGATGCAAAGAAAATCAAACACATCTGGCAATTTTCAGCATCCAAATGTTTTCTGTAAAGTAACCTTTACATGATTTGCTGGACCATAATTTCAATAGAATAATGGATATTATGGAAGCATGTCCTGAAGGAAAGCTCACTCTGAACGATAAGTGTATATTCTATGGATTGTAAGGTCATTAGGAATATAAAAATAATGGGATTTAAGTTATATATATACTGACGAAAATGTTTATCATAATATAACATTGTATCCTTGGCTTCACGAGAAGAAAATCGAGAAATGGTTTAGAAAAATCCGTGCCTTACCTTTACACGTTTCTGCAAACCTACACGATTATACTTTTGAAAGAGACCTGATGTAATCAAAAAATAAAATATCCAATAACAAATACATAGTTTTCGACACTTTAACGTAACACAAGCAAAAATAACCTATACTATGCTATTAAAAATGGTAGATAGGTAAGTCCTATGAGCAATGTCATACCCCAGTACTATTCAGTGCCCCGTATGTGAAAAGGCAGGCTTATCCTGGGCCACACATATCCAGCTGATACTCCTTTTTTTAAGTTCGCTCTTTCGGTCCTACACAGGTCCGTTAGTTTTTTGCAAATAGTTCTGGCTATTTACTGTAGATAAGGTGCGTGTTGATTTGTTTACATTATGTATACGGTAAATGTGTTTTTTTTACTGGTTTGTAGTGAAAGATTTGGCAGTACTGCCCACCAACGCAATGCTAGCGGGCTCTAGTTACACCTCTAGTATAGGCGAATGGATATTTTTCAAATTTTTTTTATTATATTATATACCTTTCATTTAATTAATTTCAGTTTACAAAATTTTATTCAATTTGTGTTACTTACAATTTATTTCCCAATGGGTCTTCTAGCTAATAGTTGGAGACACGACTAAAAGCCATTAATTTGTTTTAAAAATTTTTTCAACTTTGATGAGAAATAATAAGCTACGAGGAGCCAGAAGTATTGCACTAAAATACCACGAAATACCAATTTGAAAGGATCAAAAAATTAATAATGGGTGAACTTGACCACGCACAGAAAGTACATGTAGGAAAATAGCAATGCGATGTTTATGACAATGAAACAGCCGGGCAATCAACTGGATTAAATAGAACACTATTATAAATGTGTCCTGTATTTTGTTTGTTATTTACAGAAGGAATTCTCTCAGTGATAACAGGTTTGATCCATACTGCAAAAACACCTTTACATAATATGATAAATGTTGTGGAAGAAAATAATAATCTCTCACTGTTCACACAAATTTCAGAAAAAAGGTTTTATTTTTTTGTAACGTGATCTCAGCCATTAAAAAATTATTAGTCACGACACAGGAGTCTAGGAATAATAATATTACAAATTACCATCAAGAGTTTCAGGAGAGAGTTAGAAAAACGTTAAATGTAAAGGATTGGTTTTTTCACCTTGCGCTGTAACGTTAAACCGTGCTATACCATAAGCTTGTAATTTGAACTAGACAATCCTTTAACTTGCCAAAGAAGTAAACCTTGATATTATTACTAAAATCGCTATTATCAACTGTAATTTGGGCTATACTTCATAAGAAACAAGCTTCTCTGCCACTGAAAACTAAATTCGTGTGGCTGTAGTTTCAGTGTTCCGTTTATGGTTTTCAGGGTTTTAAAAGAACTTTAGCTTTTTAATATTAATTTTTAAGATTAAAATATTATATATTTTAAAACTTAAGGGAAAAACATACATTATATCAAATGTTACATATGAAATTATATTTGAAGGGTTTAGAACCAACACTTTACTCCAATGGCTAACAGCCAGCCAGTGATGAACTCTATTCAACGTAGTTATTGTATCAAATGCAGTGAGAACCAAAACACTACTGTAAGTGGGAAAGCAAAAAATTTTTGAAAAGGAGTTCCCTTAATTTTATTTATAGGTGGCACAATTATAGCGTGCTTCACATTTAATCTTATGATTAAAGATTGCAAAGAGTTAATGACTCGATAGAAATATCAGAATGTATAAAGGTATAAGATGAGGATGCGGTTGATAGTGATTTTTGAAATGACTCTGGATTTTTGCTAATATGATATTATTATTTACTATTTAAAAAGGAATATATATTGTTTTGCATTGTTATTTATTATGTTGTTTTTTATTATTTTAATTTTTTAATACACTCTTAATTGAACAGATTTAATTTGGATTAATAAATGGGCTTATATATTTTTTTATGATTAATTATGTATTTATTTGGAATATTTATTTTTATAGGTCTATAGCAATGAAAAAATCTTTGTTTTAAATTTTTTACTATTTTACAAAAAGCTATTAATGAGCAAATTTACAAGAACATTATAATTACATTCACATATTATATATTAAAATATTTCACAGATGTATATGTTACGCAAATAAGGGGCGAATCTTAAAAACGACTTATTTACGATAAAGGTACTATAACTATAAACGTTTTACGAATGGTCATAACGTCTCTGAAAGGTTTTCAGTCTCCACACGCTTTTGTTATATTCCAATCCTAGATGTCAGAGTAATATGTATTTGGTATCCGATAGCTAGCAGGTTTTAAAACTACTGAGTAATCACGTTGAATAACTTATCATGACAACTATGATTACAATATTTATTTCATCTCCATCAAAATCCGAATTAAATAACATATAAAATAATAAATCATTATAAATATTTGCAAATGTGAAAGAAAGAGTTGTCTGGTTGTCCCTCGCGCCATTCCTCCGACCCGGTGGACAATCGTGCAATGTTTTAAAATAGTTTTAATAATACTTATATTCCTATAATTTATCCACAATTCATTTTCAGTAAATACAGGTTTGTTTAGAACGACCAGTCCTATTATTAATAAGAGAAATATAAATGTTATGTGTGATGTATGTAAACGTTATCTCTTCCTCCGCCTTCTACCAGGGTTATTTCAGAATAATCCCTCCATTAATAAATCAATGCTTACGATCATAGTTATCTGGTTGTGCCCCATAGCGTAATTTGGTGCAATAGTAAATGCAGGAGGAATTTTCCTCCTATTATTACTCTTTCCTGCCCACTGTGCAGCGCCCGGCATAGCTCTGATTTGCTTAAACGCAATGAAAGGCGCTGTCGAACGACTGAACCAAACCTGGAGTATGTTATCTTTCTGAAACGAGATGATGGTGGGAGTAACTGCGACGCTTACGCATGGTTTTGGCACTCGACAGCCAGAGAACTCGCCTAATTGTTCTAAAGAGAAATATGGTATAAGTTGGAGTTACTTATTGTGTGCAAACACTCGGTGGAATTTCCGATATACTCCACGGTAGATGTTCTCCCTTTCTGGCTGAATGGTACTAGAAAGTAGACGGCAGTGTGGCCACAGGGTTTCCACCAGGAAACTTGTAGTTCAAGTATCGAGGAGTCAACCTATAATACGTTTAAATGTTCAGTCTTTCAAGGCTTAATACCTGGAGGGAGTGGTTATTATGAAATACAAAGAGAAATGTACTCCTCCCTCGATCCTGTATGAGCTCGCGAGAGGTTCGGAACCCGACCCGCGGAGAGCGTAAGGTGTCTATTGGTGTATCCTACTCGCTAGGTGGGTGTATGCGAGGTTACTCTCAAGCACCTTCCCCTCAGAGCGCGAGCCATGGCTTGCCTTGCGATGAGAGAACTGTTGGTCTAGGATGTGTCGGTGCTATAGTATAGGTAATAGTTGCGGGAAGGACTAGCCATGTGCAAGCCAATAGTCTCTGCAAGAACAAGTGAACCCACGCTTCATTGTGGTAATGCTGGGCGACTTCTGGTTGGAGAAAAAACATGGGAAACTCCCGGGCGTTCCCTAGTCCTGTTTCTAGTTTACCAAAACGTGTATTTGCCTTTCCATCTGAGCTTGAAAAACGGGCAATCGTCATAGTGTTAGCCTGGTGGCAGGCTGGTCGACTTTTTATCATAAGATTTATGGTGTCACAGTACGAATTTCAATGTGAGGAAATACAAATATATAGTAGTGGACGAGATGGTAACGGGTACACGCCCTTTTTGGGGGGCCGGCTTACAATACGATCTGGCTTCCACTTGTCAGGAAAACCAACAAATGTCATGGAAAAAAAGGAAAACCAGTCGCTGAACTGGAAAGGCTTATTTGGAGCATTAGTCTAACACCAGGTCAGGATTGGAATGTAATCGCACCGGACACCCCGGTAAGGGTAAACCAAGAGGCAAGAAGGTAGTTATATCATTATTGTTATAGCATTAAGATGGTAGAAGAAAAAAGCACCATGGAAATAAAAGATTAGTCTTGTACAATTGGTGTTGCATGGTTGTAAATTATGTGTTATAGTTTTTTCACGGTTACTTAACACTTTTCTGAAGCCTCGCCAAAGTTATACTTCCTGAAAAACAAAGCTTAACAGAGTCGCCAAAATTACGTCAGATGGATAATGTGCAATATTTGTGGGCACTCAGTGTAACAATATTTTCCGTAACATCTATTTATTTAATAGTCATATTTAAAATAAATGAAATATTATAATTTATTTATAAAATATAAATAAATTTAAATTTAACTAAAATTAACGTACCGTTATGTTTNAATAACGTACGTCTATGTTTTGAGAAGAACAAAACACCTGTGACACATGGCATACTGAGGAAACAACCAAAAACGTTATACATGGGATGATTTTTCTAATGTTTGATTGAAAAAAAACTAAGAATAACCAAACAAGCTCGATGTGGCAAATATGACATTCATGTCTGCTAAACGTTATATCAAATTAAATGTTTTTTTAACGTCATATGANTTAATAGTCATATTTAAAATAAATGAAATATTATAATTTATTTATAAAATATAAATAAATTTAAATTTAACTAAAATTAACGTACCGTTATGTTTACAGAAGAACAAAACACCTGTAACACATGGCATACTGAGGAAACAACCAAAAACATTATACATGGGATGATTTTTCTAATGTTTGATTGAAAAAAAACTAAGAATAACCAAACATGCTCGATGTGGCAAATATGACATTCATGTCTGCTAAACGTTATATCAAATTAAATGTTTTTTTAACGTCATATGANTGCTCGATGTGGCAAATATGACATTCATGTCTGCTAAACGTTATATCAAATTAAATGTTTTTTTAACGTCATATGAAATTAAGAATATACACTTGGAGCACTTTTGAAACAAAAATATACTGTGGACACTGGCACACAAATTTCTTAAGTAATTTTGATACCGTCATCCCAGACATAACCAAAGCCATGTAGTATTGGAACGAAATGGAAGCGTTATGAATTGACCCACATGGAAATAATTGCTAATCGGTAAAAGTGAACGAAAAATAATTACTTAGAAAATACTGTGCCAAAATTAAATATAATTAATTGTAAAATTAAAACAAAATTTACAGTTTGAAAACAAATAATTTTTATTTATTAATGAAATTCAGTAACTGACCAAATACTAAAAATGGAATTTGCTCAACACAATTATTGGACACGCCAAATAAACAGAAAACAGCAGCATTTCTGACACAAATACCCACTATTAATAATTTATCTTTATAACATGGCAAATTATTATAATTCATGGTCCAGACGAACTTTCAAAAAATAAAACTGATATAGCACTTGGCTGCACTGTATCACGACGAGAAGTACCCAAGGTAAGGCCACTTAAGTGAGGAACCTAATTTCTCGCAAAGTTCTAAACAATACAATTTGAGCTAACGAAAACATGGGCATGCTGAAACTGCTAGTATACAGGAACTTCGGCAAAAGTGAGTTCTTAAACAGAACAGGATCTTCCAGGCTCTCAAACATAAAATCACAAGGCGCGGAACAATAGTAATCTGTACACGATTACGAAAGCCAACACGGCAACGTAGAATACTGTCGTGTTTTGTAATCACCACTCAGTGGGTAAATAAGAGACAGAGAAATTTACCTACTTGTATAAGTATTGAAAACCACTTATTATTCACAACAACAATATTTTAAAAACTGTCTATACCAATTCCCGCCTATACTTCAAGAGATATGAACAGTTTTGTGAAAAAGTAATTTTTCGCGGGTATCTACTGCTAAATTACATGAAATAAACATAAAATATAAGGCATAGGAACTCAGTTCTGCAAACGCCTCCCCGGTAACAGGAGCGCGTGGCGAACACGTCACGGCTGCCCGGAGTCCGAAACGAACGTTCGCAGGAGTTTTTGAGGGTGAGTTTGCTCCATTTTGTTAAAATTCCTTAAATATGTTACTCGTAATATAGAAGAAATGCTAATTAAGAATACTAAGAGTACAAAACAAGTACTAAGAGTACAAAAANATATGTTACTCGTAATATAGAAGAAATGCTAATTAAGAATACTAAGAGTACAAAACAAGTACTAAGAGTACAAAAATCGCGTGTTTTCATGAAAGAGTACCTTTCGGAATAATTTCAGTTGGTAAAGGTGCCAGGATTGCCCTGCATGAGTCNCCGCGTGTTTTCATGAAAGAGTACCTTTCGGAATAATTTCAGTTGGTAAAGGTGCCAGGATTGCCCTGCAACGAGTCACATGAAGTTGAAGTTATATTTTACAGTTTGTTTACAGAAAACAATAAATATTTTACTTTTGTATGCAAGCCCACTATATTAAGGAATTGTTAAGCTTGGTTACCGAGGTAGAATTGACAGTGGCAGAATGTAACCGAAAGGTAAAAGCAAAGGTAAAACGACAATGAAGCACTTCTTTTCGTACAAGTCATACTACTGAAAAATGCTTTTATAANAGGTAAAAGCAAAGGTAAAACGACAATGAAGCACTTCTTTTCGTACAAGTCATACTACTGAAAAATGCTTTTATAAAAAAGTTGAAGGAGATGTAAGGCGGTGAAATACAAACGTCAGTTTAGTATTTGTATTCGCACAAATTACAGTACTAAAAACTTTTTCTGTAAAAATAATGGAATAATTAAGAAAGTCCATGTAGTTTGTAAAGAGCATGATGAAGGACAGTGAAGTCAAAAGGATAATGTAGGAGATGTCGAGGAAGGCACTTTAGTAAAAGAACAAAGAGANCTGATGAAGGACAGTGAAGTCAAAAGGATAATGTAGGAGATGTCGAGGAAGGCACTTTAGTAAAAGAACAAAGAGATATTACGTGTTTCAGATGTTTAGAAAACTGGTACATAAATATTTCTGTGTTCTTTATGGAAAAACCTAGTTGAAATAAGTTGTGTAAATAATGTATACTGGCAAAGAGAAATTTAACTTTTTGTTACTGTAATAATAGTGATCCTTGAAGTATCAGCTTTACTTAATTCAGGTGCTTCCGTGTCACTTATGACCCATGAGTTTTGTAATACGTTGATGCGAGAAAATCCTTTGAGAACTCTTGTAATAATAACGAAGGATGGTTGGATGAGGGAAGGGGGGGGGGATGGTTGACGGAAATTTAGTTTTTTGCACTGCCCGACGGAATTTTGATTCGTTCGAATGCCGTAGTTTTAGTAAATATAACGATATACATATTCTCGTGTAAATTACCAGGCTTGTAGTGATGTAGCAAAAATATGCTTAACTTTTAATTTTACTTCTATTACCTGTGTTAAATTGGTAAACTACCCGACTTATGTTCGAAAGATTCAGTTACTGGAATAAAATGACAGAGTTGGAAAGGAAATATTGAAAATAAATCTGAATTTTGTGTTGTTATTACAGGTAACCTAGGGCATTGTTGATAGGTTCTGGTTCGTTTAGATTCTAAATATAACGAACCTGAGCTTTCTGTTCGCTATTGGGTTGCTGCAATGAAATTGAAAATTTTTGAGAAAATAGTAAAAGATTTACAGGAACAGGGAATTATTGAGACTTCAATAAGTGCGTATGCTAGTCAATCTTTTTTATTGCCAAAAATCGCTGTGGCAGTGCCGTCTTATTTGTGGTTACCAAAAATCAATAAAAAGTGTTTATTGAAGTTTACCCTATGCCAGTAATAGAGTCAGTATATCAACATTTAAATATGTCAAAATAATTCACCATTTTGGATTTAAATTCAGCCCTTTTACAGTGTGAAAAGCACCCTTAGTTTAGGGAACCCCTTGCCTTTTGTACACCTTTGAGATTATTTCTGTGGACACGTCTCCCGATGGGCGTAAATGTAGACCAGTGAGTGACAAGCGAGTGTGAAGTCTGCTGACTGCGAGTACCGGTACTGTGAAAAGTGAGACAGACGGGTGGGACTACTAAGCTGGGTGCGTCAATGACAGATATTTGGAATTATAGCTATAAACATTTGCATGGGATATGTACAAATATTACTTGTGAGTATGGTATATATTTAATTATATATAAAGTATNAGCTATAAACATTTGCATGGGATATGTACAAATATTACTTGTGAGTATGGTATATATTTAATTATATATAAAGTATGATTAATATTGACACTTAATCGTTGCAAACACTAAAAATAAAAATGTAAAGTAAAGATACGCAGTTTAAAGTAAAAAATTAGGTAAGATTTTTACAATTTTATAAAAATACAAAAAACGTTAAAAAGTGTTTTTTTTTTTCATTTTTATTAAGACCTTCATCACTATTCGAATCTCTATACGGCCATATTAAGCGTTGCAAAAANGTTTTTTTTTTTCATTTTTATTAAGACCTTCATCACTATTCGAATCTCTATACGGCCATATTAAGCGTTGCAAAAATCTCTTAACTCACTCACTTTATTCCTTATGAATTCGGATACGCCCCTAGCGACACACGTTGAGGATAGTAAAGTATTATAACCAGAGACATTGAGTTTAAAGTTGAGAAGTTCAGTTAGCGCCAGCGAGGGGGAATAATATGAATATGAAGCAGCTGCAGAGAGCAAGGACAGGGAAATACAGTGTCTCCTGAGGAAACTCACCGTTCATCTGAAACATCTGCCACGTTAGCACAAGCGAAAATGAAAGTGACGCCACCGGAAAAATAATTGGCATCGCCTTTGTGGACGGTCAGTTTTCCGACTACATAACCAAAATTTTTTAGCAGACAAGGATGGCAACACCGAGTTTAGAGATGTAATTGCAAACATAAATTTGGGAGACCCACTTCTCGGCAAGGGAGTCCTAACAACGTGGTATTCAACTAGCTGAAGGAGTTTCGAGACGAGCTACTAGTGTGTGCGTTTAGGTATATGTGCGATTGTGTTTGACAACATATTTTATACACCTTCTTTTAGCGGTTGCGGGTGCCAGTCTCATTGATAAGAGACGGAAATGAACATTCAACGATGTGCACCACAAACACATTGAAAATTTATATTAATTGCAAGAATGCTAACATTAAATTGTTATATTTGGTTATTCACTGTTACACTAGAGATTGTAATTTGTCTAATGGTACTCTTAAATGGGCAATTAAAACCGCAGAATTTATTGTTCCATGTTTTCTCAAAACAATGAAGGGGAAACCTTTTAGAATTCCTTCTTTGTGTAATCTGCTAACTGAAGTGAGTCACGGTGTTAAATAAATTAGAAAATTTTCGTAGTTGGCTTCAATTTGAATCGATAAATGCCGATACTGAATGGTGGAGGAAACTGTTGGTTTTAAGAAGCGAGATGTCATGAATGTTAGACAGAGACACTTAATTTGGGCTCGGAGTCCTTTTCACCTTTGCTACTCCCAAATGAACCNGATGTCATGAATGTTAGACAGAGACACTTAATTTGGGCTCGGAGTCCTTTTCACCTTTGCTACTCCCAAATGAACCGGTGACAGCTCCAGCAACACAAGTTCAAGAAATGAGCCTGTGATCGCCAAGGCACAGCAACTAAAAGAAACATTAAAATTCACCAACATCGCACACAACACGACACTCGTGTGAGGTGTGACAGACATATTTTTTTTACAATTCGTAAATATTGCTACGTTAAGGATATTCGATTTGCCGCCAGACGTGTTTGAAGCATATTTATCAGAGGGGACGACATGAAATTTTACTGCAATGTCTTCCTCCATTACAAATATTTCGTTTCGAAAAGTTAACTATTCTCTTTGTTAATCTTTTGTGATATCAATTGCGAATTAATTTTTTTTTTGCGGGGAGGGTGTCAATAGCTGTTCTTTATAGAAGCAATTATTCATGAATGCTAGTTAGAGACCTAAACAATCTTAATACGAATCCAAAATATTTTTTACAGATGTCAATAGTTTTTTCGAAAACTTCGGAAAGTTAAATTTCCTTTTCCGAAACTTAATATTTGTAACCAAATCACAGGTAAAACTTTTAAGAAATTATTGAAATTTATAAAAAATTATTTTTAATTATAATTCGAACAAATAATTATTTTTATTATTATTAAGCAAGAAGAGAAATAAAAATGAATGAGAAATCTAAAATGTAAGTTAGTAAAAATACAAACATAGAATTGATAACCAGTTTCATAAAAGGTTAAATTTCAATTAAAGAAAATTGTTGTTGTATGCGTAATTATTAAGATAATTAAAAAAAATATATATGATAGTTTACTCAGCTCACGGGGTCTGTTGTAGTACTAATAAAATGAAACTTATCTTGTATTTATTTTCATGGTTTTGGAATAATAACATTTTATATTGCATACATTCATTTGTTCCTTTCTTACCAAATGACGTACAGCAATTAAAAAAAAATTCATTAAAATGTTCACACAACGCATTGTTATGGATCTGCATTTTTTATATGTGTTCATACAAATGTAGGGAATAGACAAAATAATATGAACACCATGCCATATAGTACATTTTGTTGCATGTTGGCAACACTGCTTCCGCGTAAATAATGCGACGCGTTTGTATTGCACAGTTTACGTGCCATGTCTTGTATGTTATGTTTCAGTGTATTATACGCTTTGATCTGCGACGGATAAAACAAGCAATCGGTGAAATGTGTGATCTCTCAGACTTCGAAAGAGGGAAAATCCTTGCTGATTGGTTAGCGGGAGCGTCTGTGACGAAAACAAGCTGAATTGTTTAACGTTTCACGAGCGGCAGTATCCACGGTAATGACAGCATACAAAAAAACATGGTAAAACATCATCGGCGAAGAGGAATAGTGGGCTAAACCCAAAGTTAACTGACAGACACCGACAGATATTAAAAATAATTGTGGCCAGACAACTTAAAACTACCGCGGAAAAAGTGACAGCAGAACTCAACACTCACTTGAGTAATACTGTTTTGACAAAAACAGTAATGCGGGAGCTCCACAAAGCTAACATTCATTATAACGGAAGCCAACTCTGAGCTGCAAAAAAAGTGGTGCCACGATCATAAAACCTGGACACTTGATGATTGGAAGAATGTGGTATGGTCCGATGAATCGTCGTTTNGATGTCATGAATGTTAGACAGAGACACTTAATTTGGGCTCGGAGTCCTTTTCACCTTTGCTACTCCCAAATGAACCTGTGACAGCTCCAGCAACACAAGTTCAAGAAATGAGCGTGTGATCGCCAAGGCACAGCAACTAAAAGAAACATTAAAATTCACCAACATCGCACACAACATGACACTCATGTAAGGTGCGACAGACATATTTTTTTTCACAATTCGTAAATATTGCTACGATAAGGATATTCGATGTGCCGCCAGACGTGTTTGAAGCATATTTATCAGAGGGGATGACAGGAAATTTTACTGCAATGTCTTCCTCCATTACAAATATTTCGTTTCGAAAAGTTAACTATTCTCTTTGTTAATCTTTTGTGATATCAATTGCGAATTAATTTTTTTTTGCGGGGAGGGTGTCAATAACTGTTCTTTATAGAAGCCATTATTCATGAATGCTAGTTAGAGACCTAAACAATCTTAATACGAATCCAAAATATTTTATTCAGATGTCAATAGTTTTTTTGAAAACTTCGGAAAGAAAAATTTCCTTTTCCGAAACTTAATATTTGTAACCAAATCACAGGTAAAACTTTTAAGAAATTATTGAAATATATAAAAAATTATTTTTAATTATAATTCGAACAAATAATTATTTTTATTATTATTAAGCAAGAAGAGAAATAAAAATGAATGAGAAATCTAAAATGTAAGTTAGTAAAAATACAAACATAGAATTGATAACCAGTTTCATAAAAGGTTAAATTTCAATTAAAGAAAATTGTTGTTGTTTGCGTAATTATTAAGATAATTAAAAAAAATATATATGATAGTTTACTCAGCTCACGGGGTCTGTTGTAGTACTAATAAAATGAAACTTATCTTGAATTTATTTTCATGGTTTTGGAATAATAACATTTTTTATTGCATACATTCATTTGTTCCTTTCTTACCAAATGACGTACAGCAATTAAAAAAAAATTCATTAAAATGTTCACACAACGCATTGTTATGGATCTGCATTTTTTATATGTGTTCATACAAATGTAGGGAATGGACAAAATAATATGAACACCATGCCATATAGTACATTTTGTTGCATTTTGGCAACACTGCTTCCGCGTAAATAATGCGACGCGTTTGTATTGCACAGTTTACGTGCCATGTCTTGTATGTTATGTTTCAGTGTATTATACGCTTTGATCTGCGACGGATAAAACAAGCAATCGGTGAAATGTGTGATCTCTCAGACTTCGAAAGAGGGAAAATCCTTGCTGATTGGTTAGCGGGAGCGTCTGTGACGAAAACAAGCTGAATTGTTTAACGTTTCACGAGCGGCAGTATCCACGGTAATGACAGCATACAAAAAAACATGGTAAAACATCATCGGCGAAGAGGAATAGTGGGCTAAACCCAAAGTTAACTGACAGACACCGACAGATATTAAAAATAATTGTGGCCAGACAACTTAAAACTACCGCGGAAAAAGTGACAGCAGAACTCAACACTCACTTGAGTAATACTGTTTTGACAAAAACAGTAATGCGGGAGCTCCACAAAGCTAACATTCATTATAACGGAAGCCAACTCTGAGCTGCAAAAAAAGTGGTGCCACGATCATAAAACCTGGACACTTGATGATTGGAAGAATGTGGTATGGTCCGATGAATCGTCGTTTACTTTGTTTCCTACAAACGGCCGGGTTTGTGTATGGAGAACCCCAAAAGAAGCCTACGATCCGGACTGCCTGTTTACTACAATCAAGCATGGGGGAGGTTCCGTTATGATTTGGGTGGCTATATCGTGGTATTCAGCTGGTCCTCTCATTCACATCACTGGCCGGATTATTGCGAATTAATATCTCGACATCCTCAATGATGAAGTTCTTACTATGACCAGCATATTCCTACCAAACACTGCCATATTCCAAGATAATAATGCGCCCATAAACACAGCCAAAAAGGTTCAGTCTTGGTTTGAGGAGCCAGATCTCAAAATAATTTAACCCTTATGAAGAGTTTTAGAGCAGAGTGTGAGGAGCAGATTTCCATCTCCAATATTATTGAAGCAATTGACGGATGTTTTGGTAGAAGAATGGGACAACATTCCGTTGGAAACTATTCAGACACACTACGAATCTATTCCGCGAAGAATTGCAGCTGTTCTAAAAGCAAATTGTGGCCCAACACCTTATTAATAAATAAATATTGTGTACACGTCAGGTTGTCATATTATTTTGTCCATCCCATGTATATGGCACAGCAATATAGAATAATTACAGGTTTGAAATTTTTAGACGTATTTACTAAATACACTTGAATCTTTATGATAATTATTAGCTACAATAGCATTATTTTGGTACTTTAAGCAGATTTACATACCCAAGTGGTGTTACACTTAAAACCATGCAGATATGCCCAACAAAGAATAACAACGTTTGTGGCCAGAAATGAGGACTGCCAGTTTGTATGGTTCGATACGAAACCGGTATATTTTGTCTGTACTTTGTATCGCCTTTGTATAGTGTAAAGCACTTTAAAATATAATACAAATCACAAATTTTATTCAATTAACTTTTTAAAGTGTAAGTAACGTGTGACAAGAACAGGTCTATTGACAGTAAGTCGTGAGTGCTGAGTGTAAGAATGTATAAACATATTCATTCATACTATTAGCACCCCCTATCTGTGAGATTCGTAGCCTGCATCACGTAGTTGATGTGAATGCAATTACAATGTTATTGGCTAGTGTCGATTAAACTGAGATGTTGTAAAATTGGGTAAGTTGCTCTAGACGAAAAAAGCGTTATTTTGTCTAAATTGTAAAAAAAGTCGCAGTCGTGTTTTACTTATGGTTTTATCTTTTTTGTTGTTTTGTATAAAACAATTCAATTTTGTTTAACTTCAGGANTCAGTCGTGTTTTACTTATGGTTTTATCTTTTTTGTTGTTTTGTATAAAACAATTCAATTTTGTTTAACTTCAGGATCAAATTCGTATGAATTAAAATAAATTGCTGGCATCCCTGCTAGGAACTGATACAGTCGGTTGGTTGAATTATGTCAGCTATTTCTCTAATACGGCAATAAACCCCTAACGTATTTATATGGTTACCGTTTACTGCAAAAGGCCGCACGCGGTTATTTTGATTCAAATCTACGTGGCAGCATTCGCATGCACTTTTAAACATGGGCGCCAACTCCACTTCCTCCGCTGCGTGGTGTATCTACGGCAGGACGCCGACTGACTTGACTTACCTGCATGGGTCTGGAAGACCTGAGGTATGCGTAATATGTTGCCTACACAAGCAACTACGTTGGTTTTTTCGTAGCACTGAAGTTTACAAGTTCATTTACAATCACAACAGAACGTTAGGGAACTAAATCATGTCTTATAAGAACATTATAACAATGCAAATTATGAAGGATGTTAACTGCCTGTCGGCTACATAAAGAAAAACAATATTTGCATTATTAAATATGGTTCTTCAAAAGTTTATTTTAATATTCTGTGTAAAATGGATGTTTTTTCAAAGCTATTTCGGCTTTTATATAAATTTTTACACTGCTGAGCTATGTAGTACTGACAAAGGTAATTTTCTAGTTTAGGGGCTTTTCTGAAAATACGAAAAAAANAAAATACAGTTTTTCGGGCACGGCGAAAATTTTTGCTTTATACATATGCTCATAAAATATGTTTTGACCACAAAAAATGTTTACGAACGACAACATATAATGCACTTATTTAGAAATTACTGAAATAAATTTTGTGGTCAATCAAAAATAATTATATTATTACCACAAAACACTTCGTAAGGTGAACATAACTGAAAATTTCGTAGCGACCACAATGTCTACAGTATGCGGAAACACACAGTACTAAAATATTTTATACTAGCATTCTTTACAGTTAACTCATACGGTAATAAAAAATAGCAAATCTACCATGCTTCTAACCTATAAGCATAAATAAGTAACAGTGGTCATATTTTTACTACCCCCCGCAGAATTAATATTTATCCATCCAGGTATCGCGGTTACAGTATAGTGAATTAATGACAAAATTATTTTTTGGAGTAATGGGGTTAATAAAAAATGTTTAAATATATGAGATTGATACAAACTTTCGTATTAAATATATTATGAACTGTTGTATGACCTAAATTTGGAACATTTGTAGAAGCATGCGCATCTTTACAAATAGTTTATTAGAATGCACGCAACACAATATTAATACTAAATGTGCACTAGCACATACGAAAGAAAAGTAATAGTAAATGTTTCTGTTTTAAAATTCGACGGAAAAAAATTAATTTTTTTACGTATATACGTATATTCCCTTTTTGTACAACTTCTGAAGTAGTATTGACACATAATTGCATAATGTTTCTCCACTAAAATATTATAATTACTAAGGATAGCATTTTGAAATTTACCACAGAAAGGTTTATTTTCTGAAATAACTTTATCCACGTTATACCCGTGAGATCAATCACATTCGTCGCTTCAGAACCAATAATAAAAGAAATTATATTATGTTTTTAAAAAATGTGCAATTACCGTTCCACAGCCGTAAAATTGTGTTTGAATAGCAGCTGTTTCACCTCACCTCACAGCCGTCATAATAGGTTCGCAACTGTGTTACTAGAAGAAATGTTATCTTTTAATTTTACTGTTTTTATTTTTTTACGAAATTGTATCGTATAATTTTCTGTCTTCACTATTTATTGACGTCACTTGAGATTATCCTTATGCTATTAATGTGAAAAACATTATTATTTTCTGTACACCAGTGGTAACCTACTATTTGCAAAACAATTTTATTTTACTCAGAGCCTTCTTGTCTTGTAATTAAATACAATTCTTGAGATTCTCATAATTTAATGATGTTTTTTCGTTTATTTATTATTAAATTATACGCCAAATACTATATAATCTTGAGGAAATTGTTTTAATAAAAGTTAAGATACTTTCCGGAGTAGCAGGGGCAAACGAAATAAAAACAACAATAAACACAAATTAATTGGTATTTTTCTACAACAGCCATTGCAATAATTACTCTGATACTACGTAATAATGTTAATAGTAATGTCAAAACTTATTGAAACAATTGATTGAATACCACATCTATTTCAACTAATAAAGGTAAAATTGTTAAAACTTAACTAAACTAAAATAAAATTAATAAGCAAAAAAAATAGTTTTAGCATTGGTACCAATATTTTTTAACAACCATATGAATTACTATAATTTCCCTACATTCAAAAATTATTTTCAAAGTTTGTGATATCTGAAGAATGGATAAACGCTTACATTTTGATTAAAATAAAATTATGTGATTGGATTTTTCTGAATATTTAAATACGAAGATGTAACCAAATAATTCTTGGCATTACTGAAGATATAAATTATTCTTTCACGAAACATACTGTTTAAAAATCCCTTTGTGACAATTATAGTAGTTTTACCGTTATTTCTGTTACAGTTTGGGAAGATTAATATTAAATGTTTGACAACCAAAAGTTTTCGCCACTTGGTAAGCAAAAGTGTAGCATGTGTTCCAGATTTTCTCAATTTTCTAAGTTAAAAAAGTATTATTACAGTAATCATAAGTCAAATATGAAATAACTTTGAAACTAAGTAAAATATTTCTCTCTTACAATTTACGTGATAAAAATTTCAATTCAATGTTTCCGTTTGGAACACTGCGCACCTAGCGGTGGAAATTTTTCCGGTGCCAAACTCTCCCAAAACAAACCTCGTTTTGTTCCTAACCAGATTAGAATTATTCTAAGTAGTCCGCATGCTGCTTTTCAATGAGTTTTTCTTATTATGCTGTCGGATGTAGTGTTTCATTGGAAGCCACTTTCCTTTAACCTTACATGGCAAATGCTGGACGGAAATAGTTTGGCGTCGTCAGGAAGTTGACTTACATTCCTCGCTTCGGCAGAGTGCCAGAGAGGGTGCAGAGTCGTAAATACCCCACGTGCGTTGTCGGAAGCACTGTTTGCTCTCTGCCCTCCGGCGAGTAGGTGGAGAACGCCAGCTCCATGTGAATAGGTGGAGAACGGGGCTTCTGTCCCACTTGTTCACGGGGCGGCCAGGCTAACTTGCGAAAGTGTTTTCACCAGCGTGCTAGTGTATGCTACGTGCCCTGGCCTTTAAACAGTTGTTTCACCCTCCTCAGCACCACACCATTTTCTATAAAGTAAACTAACGCACTTAAAAAACAATCCTACATAACAAGAGACCCGACAGCTTCCGGCGTTTCAAACTCGCATGATGGACCATACGGTTCCTTGCATAAACCTGCAAGCTGCTATGGTTTGCTGACTGTTACTTACATTATGTATTCTCCTATTTAAAGCGGGATTACTTTACTAGTAACTCGAGTGTTGCTTAAATACGTTTTTCTGAATATCCTCCTTTAACCACAATGATTAATATACCAGTCATGGGTAAATTTTCAAAAATATTCGTCACATAAAATATTAATGTATTTTAAATATCGAATGAGAAATAATAGAATCTCTGAGATTTAAAAAAAATATTTTAATGGTTCTGCAGGCAAAGATAATATGGGTACGTGCCATTATTCATTCTGTAAAATAAAATATCATTTTCTGATTTATCCAACAATAAATTCGTTAAAAGGAAATGAAATATTTTTTTTTTAGAATTTTCATGAATCTAACTAAACAATAGAATTGCAGAAATTTTCAGCTGAATATCTAACTTTATTAAATAATATTGAAATTATACAGAGGGAAGCAACATTACTGCGAAAAAAATACTATTTGTATTTTACATTTGCAGCATTAGGAAAGAGTAAATAACTACAATATAATATTTTGTACCTGCTTTAGAAAAATTAACTATTCATATTATAAAACTCAACGTCTCTCTGTTTGTCTGTTAGTGCGCTTATAACTCGAGAATCACATATCCCAGTTACGTGTTTTTTTTTTATTCATAGCTATGTTCCCTGGCCAGGTTTCAGTATATATTTTGCTACCGTAAAGTAACATAAGGAATAAGCAGTGATTTTAATAGTTAATCAAGTCGGAAAAACGTTTGCCGCCAGTGCGCTCTCTTGCAACACTCTGTCTATACCAATTCCCGCCTATACTTTAAGAGATATGAACAGTTTTGTGAAAAAGTAATTTTTCGCGTGTATGTTGACCGTACGCGGACGTGGAGAGCCCTGGTGGCGACGGGTTGAAGCGAATGGGTGATCGAGGAAGGGGGACGGGGGATGTAACACGAGTCACGTGCCCTCGGCCAGCACTCAGTCGGCTCGAGTCATTAGTTACGAACTAATCATGTTCGAGCATGTACGTGTATTTATTACGAGTTCGCTACGAATTTTGATTTCGATTATTTGTATTTTTTTTTCTGTTAGAAACTGTTCAAATTACCATCGACTTTGTTCTTTCCATATTCTCGCTTTCTACACAAAAGTTAACTACTTCGAAGTAATGATAATAATACGCAAACAGTCACGTCTTTCCTTAGATAGGGAGAGACATGCAGTACAGCGGTTAGGTGAATCGTCTGCTGAGACTCAATCTCGCCGTGCTTCTGATAGAGAGAGACACCATCGCAAAGACAAAGATAATCTTCTTCACAGCGAGAATTTTGGCGCAAAACAGACAGAAAACAGCACGCATTACACTTACTGCGAGACGCAATAGTGCACCCTTGAACAGAGATTTGATTCTCTCGCTCCAAGATATGTTACATACGCACAACAGTTACGTTTTATTTTTAAATCCGCCTTGGAAACACTGCTGTCAAATCCCACTTAATTCAAAATAATTATACATGCGAAGAAAAAACCATCGGCTGAACACCGTGAACAATTCAATGCACCCACCACTGACGAAGTTGCTCTGTTGATAGAAGGTCAGGAATTCTGTCCTTGAGATATCATACTACATTGCCTAAATAATACAGTGCTGAGAGAATCCGAACTTAATAGAGCATACGACGCCTTGCAGTACCCGTTTATGTTATGTAGAGGAGAGGATGGATATTCAATCACAGTGATGCAAACAAATCCTGCTACTGGTGAACCACTTTCAGAAACTGTAACATCGATAAATTATTACGCATACCAAATTATGATAACAATAAATTATTTTAATATTATTCTGAGGTTTGGAATGTTGACTAATTAATTCTAGGTTGATCAATATGCCAACATTAATTCTGAGAGATTGAATTTGATACGAAATAATCAGCGAAAACTAAGAGCTGAGAGTTATATACATATTCAAGATTCTCTTAGAGCTCACGAAAATGCCAGGGACGTTGGCAAGTTGGTATTACTGCCATCATCATTCACAGCTTGACCACGTTTTATGCACGAGACAACCCAAGACGCAATTTTTTACGTCCGTAAATATGGCAAGCCAGATCTTTTCATAACTTTTACCTGTAATCCAAACTTGCCTACTGCCTAATAATACTCCGCAGGGACGTTATGGCATAATCAATCTTGTGTTCGATTTAAAAATACAGAAACTGATGAACTTGATAAAAAAAGGAATAATTTCTGGAGCCGTTCGATGTTTTCTTTACACCGTGCAGTGACAGAAACGTGGTTTGCCGCACGTGCATTTGTTGGTATGGCTGCGAACAAAAATCCGACACAATGAANCGTGCAGTGACAGAAACGTGGTTTGCCGCACGTGCATTTGTTGGTATGGCTGCGAACAAAAATCCGACACAATGAAATAGATGGCGTGATCTGCGCCGAGACTCCTGATCCTATTTCAGGTCCTGAATTGTATGCAGGAGTAACCAAAAATTTGATTTCTGGCCGTATGGGTCATAAAACTGGAACTGTCCGCGTATGAATGACGGAAAAGTTAGTAAGAAATACCCGAAACCATTTGTGGACGACATATCAACAGGGGAGAATGGTTATCTAACGTACCGTAGAAGGCACCCCGGCAATGGTGGTCATACGGTTACACTTAACAATTGGACAGGTGTTATTAAAATAGACAACCAGTGGGTCGTGCCTTACAATCCGGTTTTAATCAGATTTTTTGATGCACAAATTAACGTAGAGTTTGACTATTCAGTAAAATATACAAAATATGTGTGTAAATATATAATGAAGGTCTCTGACCAGGCGGCCTTCAGTTTAAACTCACGTAATTAATTGGAGTAATTCCAATCAGGGCGCTATATAAAATCATCGGAAGCTATTTGGAGAATACTTTTATTTAGTATTTATGAAAGTTCACCAGCAGTCATTCATTTAGCGGTGCACTTAGAGAATGGACAGCGGGTTTATTTCACCAAACAAAATGCTGCGGACATTGCAGCCAATTCAAGCGACACTATGCTAACGGGATTTATTAATCTTTTCTAAGGAGACCATTTTGCAAAAACGTTGCTTTATCATAAGGTTCCTACGTATTTTACTTGGAATCAGAAAAAAAATTATACGATGCAAGCCAGGCAGTCCCGTCGAAGGTTACCCGGGTGTGAAAAAGTAATGCGCTGGGAAGAGTGTACACATTGCATCGCAACCACTCGGAATGCTACTATCTTCGCATGCTCTTGCAAGTTGTCAGAGGGCCCACATTATTTTATGGGTTTAGAATGGTGGATGAAGTACAAAATAATACCTACCAATCTGCATGTAAGGCTCCAGGTTTTTTGCAAGATGATTCCCACTGGAATTGTACATTTTTCGCCTCATAAGATCATTATGTTGCGTGTTGTTGACCTTTTGCCACGTATCTGATACATAGGCTTTATGGGATGCACATAAAGAAATTATGGCTGAAGATATTTGTATCACTTATGAGCAAATAATTCACAAGTAATATTCAATGGCGAAGTTTTTCACCTTGCACTCATTGAAATTCAAAAACAAGTGTAGACATTGGCAGTAAAATATATAAAAAGCATGGGTCTACCAATACCAGATAGCATAGTACATTTAACCGTTAACGATGACTACATCAGGGAAACTTCATATAATACCTTATAATTGCACACCACCACAACAAGAAAAGAACTTTTACTTAACTCAGACCAGAGAAATGGTTATGATCAGGTTATTGATAGTGTTCGATCCCAGTGAGGTAAAATTTTATTTTTGAATGCCCCCGTAGGCACCGGGAATACTTTCCTTTTTAACCTTTTGTTGGCAAAACTTCGATCAGAAGGACAAATAGCACTTGCTGTTGCTTCCAGGGGGATTGCGGCTTCTATGGTGGAAGTTGGCCATACAGCCCACTCTTTGTTTAAATAACCACTGAATTTGGCAACAAATGATAATCCTGTGTGCAATATAACGACAAAATACTACTTCAAAATTAATGCAGTAGCGCAGCCTAATAGTTTGGTACGAGAGTAGCATTTCCCATAAGATCTCCGCAATAATTACAGTATAGTGGGAGGCGTCACATTTTTGGCCGCAGACATTCCCGTTCATACAACGCGGGACTCGTGCTGATGAAGTTGAAGCTTGCTTGAAGAGCTCATATTTATGGACAGAGATTGTGAAGCTTTCGCTTTCTATTAATATGCGTGCCCTGTTATTTGGAGATAACAATATAAACCAAATTTAAGCTATTTTACTTTAACTTGGAAAACGAGCCGTCCCAAAAACCAATGGATAATTATCGATTGAAAAAATTAACTTATGCACAAATATTAATACTCTGCAGGATTTAATTAAACAAATTCATTGAGACGTCCAAAGAAACACAACAAAGCCTCTGAAATGGTTCCAAGAGGGTGCTATCTTAACTGAAAAAAATTAAATCGTCGAAAACATTAATAAAACGATCCTTAATATGATTAAATCACCCTCCCGAACGTACACGTATGTGGACACTGTTGTTGAAGAGGAAGACGCAGTCCACTATCAGACTGAAT
>NQII01008919.1:26065-60490 GCA_002778355.1 Clitarchus hookeri | reverse complement strand
ACGTGGAGGATGCCGGGAGAGGGAGTTAAGTAGGTCCGAATGGTAGAGGAGGGAGACAGTTCTTCAGTGGCCTCACCGCGAGGCAGAGGTCACTGAATTGTTTTATCACCGCGCCGAGAGGCGGCAGTCGGGTCAGTGATGTAGGAGTCAGTCGAGCAAGTTTGTCAGTCGAGGCCGGGGTTCGGAACCCGGCAGAGTCAGTGACATAGCGTCAGATGTAACCTGCGCCATGAGGTGAAAGACAGGAGTGCCATTCCAAGACGCGATATTAGTCAGTCGTGTGACGGGAATAGAACAGTCATATCACCAAGTCGGGATGCGAAGTGCTATGCCATGTGGGAATCAGTCTGTCAGTCAGTGAGTCAATCGTGATGTCACCGGGGAAAGAACCCCGGAACAGTCTGTCGTGGAGAGCCTACTACGGGCCGAGTACTACACCATCCTTAACCCAAAAATATCCCTTGTAAAGGTGGCATTGCTCGTCTTTCACACATCCAAACAAAACGATCCAGTTCAAAAACCGTGGGGGATTGTCGTACAGAAATTATTTAAGAGGATAACACTGCTGCGTACTGCTTGATTTTGCACAACAGAATAGTGAGTTATGATTGCGTGCTCTATTCGTGGTTACTCTTGAAAAATTGAAATGCAAGAAGACAAAGGACTGGATGGCGAAGTACTACCACGGTCTGGAGTGGGATAACGGCAAAATCCCTCTAAGTGGGAAACTTGCTGATACGGTAACCGTAAGAACAGGTATATGTGGCAGGGCCCGAACAAAAAATTTGCCTGATCACCTTGTGCAAAAATTAATTGGAAATCATCGATTGGCAGTTCAAGAATCTCTGTCCTTAGCTGCCCAAGCTGGAAAAATTTAATAACGACCAGCCCGACAGGTCAGAACCTGACTGGACATGCATGTGTTCTGCACAAATGGTGTGCCTAGTCCTTGGACTGTTAATCTGCTGCCTATGACTAGACATGAAGTCGCCCAAAATATGAGAATATTTAGTTTTTCATATGGTTGCACACCTGATCGACAACCACTGTATATAAGAAGAGAAAATTTGTATTCTCATTTAGTCACAGCCTAGAGGTCTGATCGTCACCATGACTCCATTCCGTCCTACGAAAATGTAAGTAAATGACAAGCCTGACTATGGCAGCATTGAATATAGTTTCATCGCAGAAGAAGGATATCTGCGCTCCAACACATAGACCTGTGTAGGTAGCAGCATGCAGCATTGGCGTTTCACGCATTATCCAATCGTCTACGAACCATTCAAGTTTCAAGTAGACTGTCCAACACCATCAGCCTGCAGTGTGTCCCACATTACGAAGTAGATGCAGCCGCCCTGCACCATTGAACAAATCATCGCCTTGGCCCAGACACGTGCTACCATCCACACACCACACTGTGTCATGGAGATGCACCATGCCAGACACATACTTTCCCAGCATCTCAGGCCCAAGAAAGATGCTGTGGAATAGCCGCCACCAAGTACAGTTTCGTCGCGAGACAATCGTGATGGTACCCACCATGGTTAATTCTGCCTCCATCTCGGGAAATGAACCTGCAACTACTCGTCGTAGCCGCCCGGCAGTGTGCTTTCTTGGAGCTGTGAATGCCGGACCTGCAGTTGGCGGTGGTCTCTCTATTATTTAGGTGGAAGTCGTGAATTCAACTATTAATAACGGTTGGGGGGACGGGTCGGAAATAGGCNGTAGCCGCCCGGCAGTGTGCATTCTTGGAGCTATGAATGCCGGACCTGCAGTTGGCGGTGGTCTCTCCATTATTTAGGTGGATGTCGTGAATTCAACTATTAATGACGGTTGGGGGGACACGTCGGAAATAGGACGAAGGCATCCGTGCGTTTGAGGTGGTGTGGCAGTACCATGCTATAGTAACAGAGCCCAGTTGCATCCGACCCTGGAAAGTCTGGGCGATGCGTCTATTATAGCCTCTTTCCTTGATAGCTACCCAAGGCTACCCGTGCCACCCCTGTTAGCAAAAACAAATTGGGCTCCACCGCCCGTATACCTATTGGAAACCAATTTCCTCGTGGCCGGTACCGGGTATCTGCTGAGATGGTTTGGGCCGATATTTGTACCAAGGCACTTCCACTTGGGAGGGTGTTGGACCACTTCGAAATTTAGGCCGATGGGCTCCCGCTTATTTGCCATGGCACTTGCGGGTTTTCAATGGCCGACCATCAAACCGACTGCAACAACCAGTAATGACAGGTAGCGTGTGATATATTTTGAAAGGAAGGTTTCAGTCATGATAATTATCCGTCATCCGCTTTCCTGACAAGGGGAGAGAAGTCGTTGTGGTATTACTAGCTTTTAAAATTTACTCTGCATACATTTTCGACGTTTCTTCTTTGACAAACATAGTACATCTCTCAGAGGATTGAATAACTGGCATGCCAAGGGAGTGCATTATTTTGTTTACAATTTGTAATAGATTGGAATTAATTATTGATGAATTATGATACTCTGAGAATTACTAGGCAGGGTGATGAAGGAGGAAGCTCTCACCAGGTCAAGATAGTTGACATGCAGCTGATGCCTTTTCCTGAATGTGAGGGTCCAGCCTCTTCCCTTCCCCTTTTTATACGTATATCTACTGGCATATCTAAGCAATGGTGGCTGACACAGTAATTTCAATTTCCCCAGCATTGAAGAGGGGACATTCTTAGTCTTGAAGGCAGGCTGATTCATCTCGTCGTCGTGCAGCTACAGTTTGCCATATTCGCACACCAGAAAAATATTAAATTTTTACGCCTCCTAGTCCTCAATCTCCTGATCCAGCTGGACAATGATATTAGCCTTCATCCTCTCAAGGTAGCAGCAAATATCGATGGCCTGGTTCGAAGTATTCTCGGTGATGTAAGTTCGTCGTGTCCCGAAATGCTTACTCTGTCTTCACAAAACTATACTCGTTACACTCGCCAGTGCCAGTGACGATCACCCTACAGTGAGATCGGCCCTTAGCAAAAATAATGCAGGGAGGTAAATATGATATATGCTGTGGTGCATTGGATGGCTCTGGCTAGGACTTTTCGCTGTTAGTGAAGCGGTGGTACCAATGCGTACACAGATTGAAAGCGCGGGTAAACTGTCTCTCACCATTCCCACACTCCAGGTCGTCAGCATCGGGGTTCGCCCAGCAGCCATGTTCGTGTCGACACATATAGCAAGTGCGTGCAAAATCCTCATTGCAGAACCTGCAATGAGTCAAAGCATCCTGCCTGATTAGTTCTGTGAATGTTACACAGTGGTTGGCAAGTTTGTCTGTGCGAGTAAATACCTTCCCACACTTATCGCAAATGTGTTGTGCCTTTCCTGAAAGGTTAAGGAAGGAGGTGCATTCTTGGTGCAAGCCATTTGGGTGATCGGTATACACACGACCGCAGAAACCACAGGTAGTGCGTGTGATCACATTTATATCCATTAGACAATGGATATAGAAGCATTATGGAAGAAGAAGAAAAATCTGATGGCTGAAATGACTGTGAAGACGATTATGGTGATGCAAAAAAAAAGGAAAGAAGGAAAGGAGGAATGACCAGAATCCATCTTGCTCGTGGAAGAGGAGGAGAGAACACAACGAAGTACGTCTCGACTGGCCAGCCTGACGGAATAGGTGAAAGACTGCTGGACACCGAAATACCAGGAGGGAACCAATGGGAAAAATGCATACTTCTAATCTAGTCAGAAACAACATGTTTCTCACAACTAGCCTAAACTATATTCACACACTTCATGTTCTCATGTTACGAGCCGTAAGAGCGAGCCGCAAGAGCAAGCTGTATCGATTTAGTACACACACAGTATAGGAAATGTACATATAAAAAACTCGGAGTGATCCCACATTCTCTCCCCATACTCCATTTTTTCTATCACAATTTCATCCACACCCGCCTGCCGCATGGGCTGCTGCATGCAGACACAAGGCGTGCGCGCATGCATGGCCAGTCCCAGCTGTAAACAGAGCCAATAGTATCGATCGATTACCTTCCCATGCACACACAAGGGGATGTAAATAAATCACCAAACGTTCATAATACCACATGAAATTTGCATGCTATATGAGGGAAAGGATGTATGTATTTGAGAAATTTCCGCAGGTTTCCCTCCGGGTGCTCCCACTCTATCAATACTATTTCATTCTGACACAATCCCATCCCCACCTCCTACTGTAGACTCTCAGACACCATATGAATGCGGTGGGCTGAACTGGTACAGCCAGTATGTGCGTGTGCACTGCATATATGCAGGCTGAGAGTACATTAGTTTTTATTTGCCTCAAGAGTAACATCGAACCACCGACACTCGTAAATGACTCCTACTACGAATTTTAATGTTACAGTAAAGAGAGTATATCTGACAGTAAAAAACACAAATTAAACAAAAAACGTTTCAATAAATGAACAAGAGAGTCTACTGACGACCCACGAGCGAGCATAAAGTTCTGAAGGATGGTGCATTTTTTCATATCCTTACAGCTCCGCCTGCAAATGGAGGTGATAACGAGCCGCCCTGTATCGACTGCACATTGGATACCTGAAGGACAGTGTTTTGTTTATTTTTGTAAACACTTCTTCACAGCCTGCCTCGAAGGGGCAGGACCAAGCACGATAAGGGCTCAGTAAGAGAGCATATCATTTCCCCACTTCCCGACAAAAAGAGGCACAAGGCAGCAGTATTTACAATTAAAGCAGACTTTATTCAATTGAGCTCAATCCCTCCCTACACAGCAAGCATGCGCAGTGGTCCTTGGTTACAGGGCCCCCTCTCCTGTATGACTGTGTAGGTGATGAGTGCCGTACACTCACGCGAATGTGCTAATGTAGCGAGCGACCAATTACACTGGCCAACTACCACCGAGTTGTATTTGATGATGAAACACTTACCACAAGCATTGGTAATAAAGTATGACTAACGATGGAGTGAGTACATGAAGACAGCGTGTGACAGCAAACGACCGAACGCTGTACACTCGAACGAGCTGTCAGATCACAAGTAACTAGCTACAGGCTGGCGGGGGGTTTATATATGGTGCAATCGTTCGGGATGGAGGGAGGGTCATCCCATCTCCCCTACACACTTGTGTGTAGGGAGATGGTGGCCATGCATGTCGGGATAATGTGTAATGAGCCTGTATGACCCACCTATCTTTCTCTCACGCACACCCTACATACCCAGTGGTTACAGTCTCCAGCATACATGGTAGTAGTAGTTCGTGTTTAACATGCCCCTCAACATACATACCCAGCAATTGCAACATCCAGCATACATGGCAATTCTAGTTTGTGTTAGACCTTTCCCTAACCTCACATTCCCCAATGGGAGCGATTTACAGCATACATGATAGAACTTGTTGCCATTCGAGGTACTTGTGTACTTGAATTGTGTGTATACAGAGAATGATGTTACGTTTTTACTGTACTGGTGAATTGCTGTTATAGTTTATTTATATATATTAATGTTACATTAAATATAAAAGTAACAATGAATAATATATATACATGTTGTATGTTTGTGGTACCAGCAATATATAGGTACTTGAGTTTCGGGTATGTTTGACACCTCACCTTCCCTCCTGACAAATCAAGAACAAATTGAAATTCATAAAAAAAATTTATTTATTTGTAACTGTATATATTTATGCTTATATATAAAATGATACATTTGAATAAAATCATTACAATTTCAAATGTGTATCACCCTACATACATTTTCTAAATAGCAACCAGGGGGCATGAGAAGAGGCGTCTCATCACATCCTTCCTCTCCGCCATACAAAGAGAGCTCACATCAGGTAGATTGGGTGCTACCACACGCGGCGATGTGTACTCACAGATGCCTGTGCCACAGTGCCGACACACAGCAAGCTGCTTCTGCTTATGTCTATGGGCGGCACTGGGATCCCGTCACTGCGTGGTAGGCATTACCTCCCTCCATCTGGGTGGTGATAACGGCAGGATGGTGAGAAATTATGTTACTGTCGGTTCTGCGAGGTTGTAGTCGGAGAGGTTTATTTTGATGGCGTCATGCAACATGGCATGGGTCACCACTTCGTCGTCACTACATGATAGAGGCGTGACTGTGCACTTTTAGTATATTACACTTCTCGTGGGCATTGTACATATGCGCAATTGCTGGCAGTTCTCATACACTACCGGTAAATGGGCCAGCACACAAGGACCTATGCTGTCAAAGTCTGCGCTGCACGACCACCACTCTGCTTTATCCCCGATATCGTACATGACCGTAGTATGACCCGGCACAATGCTGGTGTAGGTAGTCTCTGGGTGGAATGGTTCGTTCATCTTCGTCAGTCCACTGATGGCGATGAGCCAGATCCGTGAGTGTTATATAACTCTCTCTGATGTGTGACATCACAGCCACCACTACTTCAGAACTTCGGCCAATATAATTAGAATGCGTGCAATAAGGTTACAAATAGCTTCCCAACACTAATACTTGTTGCGTCATATCAGTTCTCACTGGGCTGCCGTGCTGTCCATACTTCTGGCTTGGTTGTCCATGATGTACTGCCCACACACACACATGTAGGTAAATTATTATTATTCTTTTAACTTATATACACAGCAGACCTTGGCTGTGCAAGGTAGGATACATTTGCTTCCGCAAACATCCAGCGTAGTGGTATGTTTGTGGTCTGTACACTCTTTTCGGTCCACGAGCAGGTTGTACCAGTGTCTACATCGTGTATGACAAAGTCCATTTCCCTGTTCTCATGATGCAGTTTGGTAATATCTTCAGTTTCTGCGTATGCTGCATGAATGTGTCCATTTTCGGGTAGCTGACTGCTTGGTCGGAGATTAGCGACAGCACACCGATCGTACTTGTAGCACGGGATAATCCCGCTGTGGAAATTATCCCATGCATCATGTTATCCCACATATAATTTTCACCATTACATGCCTACAATTGCTCGTGTCCAAACTCTGGTTAAAACACCACATTTCTATAACTGATAACGTACCTCTCGTACAAGTTCACATTTCGGCAGAAAAGGTACATAGTCACAGGTGCCAAACATATTGCTCATGGTGTTTGCGGCGGCAGTTTTCTACTGCATGTTTCACTGGTGATGGCTGCGAGCGATATGTAACATTCGTTGACTCTTATATTGCTGCCAGTAAACTTCACGCATTTGCAGTGAACACATTGTCTTCCATGTAACTGTTCCACACCCCACCGGTAATTACACCTCAGTCGGGATGGTACAGCTCATATTCAATTGACTGCATAATCGATACCTGACATATAATATCTTTTTATGCTAGAGCTATCAAAGCGGTGATGGTGCAAGGCAGCTTCGTGTCCAGTCGCAGGTAATACATGTGACATGAAACAACACTGCATGGCTTTGGGCATAGGGCTAGACATTCCTCTTTACTTTCAACATTTTGACTCACTCGGTGTTCGAGTCCAATGCAGCTTTCCACTTCCTCGGGCAGTCCAGGCGGTTTGAAGTGAACACACCAGTACCCAGTCTTAACATCACCGTACTTTATCATGTCCAGTGGGTTGAATGATAGCGCATGTTTGGAGAGCCAGAGTTCTACTGCCATATGAGAGAGAGAGAGAGAGAGAGACACTCTTTGTTTCCTACGTAAACCCTACATTGTGCACATTCTAGCACATGCATTGTCTTGCCATTACCAATATGCTTGATGCCAGTATAGTCTTTGTGCGCAATAGTCTCGTTAAGCATTGCCATGTCGCTCTCCGTGATCAGGTGATTATAACATGAAAGTAAACGTACCCGAAACTCTGCATTTAACAAACATGTTATGCTGGATTGCTGCATTGCTGCATCCACCGGAAATCCGATGATGCATAACGCTGCAAGATCACTAGGTCCATTAGTGGCATATATATTGAGAGTAAATGTTCAACTTTACTATAAGCCCTTCCATGATGGCATCGAGTAGTACATTGGCTTACACTCATCGTTGGGTCACTTTTATAGTCTGCTGTTAGAAAAAATGCAATTAAAATTAGTCCCTCCCTCCCCTCCGCCTCTAGGCAGTATGTACCACACACCATAGCCCACATAAGTATGTACCACACACCATAGCCCACGTACTTAGCATTGTGTTCAAGAATCCCGCCTAGCCTGCACGTGTCGCAGACATTTTTGGTATTCGTGTTTCGAGCCTTCTGTACTCTTAATGAAGGGCAGTCATACCCTGCCTGCAGATCACATAGATTTACATTCGTGCAGCAATAGTTGCTCAAACATCTCTTCTGCTACAGGCCATCCACGAAGACCACGCCATTTGCCTCCAAGGCCAACATTGAGGTAAGAAACACACTTACTTTATCGTATTCTACATCACCATCGTCCAAATTGAGACCATGACAGTGTTTTTCCCGCCATATATTTGTCACCTTAACTTTCTTCACGAGCGTCCTCTGTGGAAACACCGATAGAAATGTATTTTATCGCTATGTTGCCGTCTACATATGCTATGCAGATGTGATTAATAATGACACCACACGGTGACATGCTGCCCTGAACGTTCGCGAACATTGTACCTCTTGGATGGTGAATGGACTATAGCTACTAATTATGTTAGTATTTTAACTACTCTGCCGCTCACGTTGTACGTGACGAGTCTATCGTGAATTATCAAGGCAGAGGCCAGACTGTAGGTTGTAAAATCATCCGAGGCGGTCATTACAATCCTGCAGTCGGTTACATTTTTCTTTATTATAATCCTTTTTACTTACATCAAACACGAGCAGGGTAGCGGTGTTCACGATCTCGTCTGGTTCCAGCGCCGGTGACTGAGTTTGCCCATAGTAAGATCTCTGAAAGTCGGCATAAGTTGATATGGTACCATGTACATACCGTTTGCGAATTCTATATTTAAATTTCCATTTGGGTTACACACAGAGTTCAGGAAATCTTTAACATTCTTGATGTTCGCATGATCTAATTAAGAATGGTCTGCATTGACAGAATTCTGGTTGCCTGTCTAAAACGTTTCTATTATGTAGCATGGTTCCTGGTTTGTAAAACTTGGTTTGACATTCCAGTTTACGCTCATGTAGTGTGGTACACTCGGGTACGTCTCTAAACTTCATGTACAAAAAGCAATATCGTCATTCCTACCTCCTTTCTCTGCATATTTCAATAATTTCACAATCTCTGACATTTTTACCTCAATGTGGGGAAGCAGCCATTCGATAGACCGTTTCACCAGTGCCGTGGCTACCGGCTTGGTGGCGGTATCCAGGACCGCGGTCGCTTGCATATTGGCCATGAGAATAACTAGCTCCTATTTGAAATTAATAATTACAAGCTTTTATTCTTCAGAGAACCTTAACAGCATGGCTAGCAGAATACATACTTCGAATTTACCATAATCATAGATGGGAACCTTAAAGTTGTCTTCGATCCCCCTGCATTCCATTTTAGCAGCTGGTAGTTGGTTGTGCATCAATGAGAGATAACTCTTTATGGTGGCCGTAATTCCAGCATCTCTTGTCGAATCCACTTCAAATCGATTCAGCTCGTATACGATTCTACTTATCATGTGTAGTATACAATTTCTAATTATTTCCTTTGTCACTGGTATGGCATTGCTTGTCTTTGTTAGCATTCCTCGGAACCTCAAATACGAATCACCTGGCATCGTGTATATGACTTGGTTTTTTACCGGTATCCGAATCTCGAGCGAGGGTATGCATAGACCTGGCAGATAGGGTGTGTAAATGTTGATTTCCAACTTGGTGATAGTGTCATGGAAGCCAGCTGGCTCGGGTACATTTAATATATCCATGACAATATTTGTTACCGATAGATAATATCTTCAAAGAAAATGCACATTTTCAGATGTGAGTGCTCTGGATGCTTGCCTCATACTGACGTCCAGTTTGGTACAGTAAGCTGCTGTTATTACCTTATTACACATTCGCTTAAATTTCAGACCCATCTTTGCGTATATGTAGGTGTACTTTTATTTCCTCGCCTCGGAAATCAATCAATCATCTGTTTTGGTCTAGTCTAGTGACAACCACTTCCTGTATGCTCTCCATCACGACCGGAATTCAAATAGATGTCTTCGGTACATCGATTAGCTCAAAGCCTGGAGGTACCATCGCGGAAGTTTTGTGCAGTGTTTTGCTAGACTGGTGTTAGTAAGGGCTATAGTTACATATCGCCAGTAATAAATTTGATTCAGTAAATATGGATGGGCAGTGCCATTTCAATGGAAATCAGTACTGAATGTGACCTATACGATAAAGACTGTTTTAAAAGATACAGGGACGGTCAATAATTTTCAGTTTTATCTTGGCATCAAATTCTACAATCCCGCCTTCCGTTCACTAATGGCGGCTAATAAAATTAATCACAACAGTACATTCGTGAAACGATTTAACAGCACTCTGAATAATAGCATGTGGCGAGAATTTTCGTCGCTGGAAAGTTACAATTGGCTGGATTTACTACCACATTTCTTATCTGCTTACAATGTTCATTGGGTTCATAAAGGTTTTTAAGGCCCTAAGGTGAACACGCCCTCCATCCTCCCGCACTGCATCTGTACTCTGATGAGTAAGGCAGTGCACGGCACTTCTCCTCTTGGTCTCTTCGGGCTATTCACTTTACTTTCTTGCCGTTACTCGGTATTCTACCGGTTTTCTCTTTAAAAACCTGTCCTCCCTGCCAATCTAAGATACTCCGACTTTTACTCATTAAAGCCTTTACCTGAGTACCCTATCATGGGTCATCAGAAATTCGCCTGTTCCATTTATCACACTCTTCAAGTCTCCCTCCAATTTTGGTTGCGAATTCATTCCACATTGTATGCAGTTGTTTGTGTTCCATTATAGAATTAACTTCCAAGTGAATGCCCATTTCTTCTACTTGTTCTTGAAATTGCTCCCTCAGGTCTTCAGTTTTCAAACAATACGACAAGACGTGTTGAACGGTGTCGTCCACTCCGCAGACCTCAAAAAGCGGGGACACCACGAGTCATAGGCTATGAAATTTGGCCTTAAAATTTCCATGGCCAGTGAGAAGCTGCATACTAAATGACTCACCCATAGCCATTTACAGCGCAGTCTAGATCTGATGTCTGGCAATAGTTCGTATCTTTGCCTGCCTTTTTCCGAACTACTCGACCATCAATCCTGCCATTTATCCAGTATGCCATCCAGCATTGCTACTTTTCGTCTTTCCTCAGCCTACCAGCACGCGATGCCTCCTCCACAAGGCCCCTGTACCTGACCAGTAAGTCAACAGCCAACACTCCGGCTACCACCGGGAGAGACACATTTGGGACAAATTTAAATGCACTTGTTACGGTCAGCAGTGCTGCTCTCTGTTCACTTATTAATTTTATTTTGTGCCACGAAAATTCGGCGCGGGGGTATCACATTACAGCTTCATAAGAGACAATGGCCTCGAAGACTGCTTTATATATTGTCAGTAGTGTTCTATAATTCAGGCCCCAACTGGTGTTGCCGATTCTCCTTAATTTTTGGAAGACCATCACCGACTTCCGTGAAACATACTGAACATGCTTTATTAAGTTCATACGGTCATCCATAATGACTCCAAGATACCTGAAGTTCTGCACATATTTTATCGGGAAATCCCCGAAGCTCTCAGTCGGTGTTCTCTGAAGTTTACCTTTCACTAACATTATCTTTGTCTTGTCTGTGGAGAAGCTGAGCTCAACATCTCTGGACCATTTCCAAGCCTTCTCCATTACTGCATTTGCCTTAGTTTCAAGCTCCCTCCTGGAGTCTCCAGGCACTACTATCAGCCCATCATCTGCATAGCCAAAGACTGCGCACTCCAGGGGAGTCCCAACTCAAGAAATCCATCGAAGAGGATGTTCCATAAGATCGGCCCTAGGACCGACCCCTGCGGGCATCCCTTCGTTAGCCTCTTCTTCACGTGTGAGTTCGTTGTGATCATACAGGTTTTTAAGGCCCGAAGGCCAACACACTCTCCATCCTCCCGCACTGCAACTGTACTCTGGCGAGTAAGGCAATGCACGGCACTTTCTCCTCTTGGTCTCTTCGGCCCATTCACTTTTCTTTATTGCCGTAGCTCGGTATTCTACCGGTTTTCTCTTTAAAAACCTGCCCTCCTCGCCAATCTAGAGTACTCCGACTTTTACCCTTTTGAAGTCTTTACCTGAGTACCCTATTATGGGTCATCAGAAATTCGCCGATTCCATTTATCAAATTCCTCCAATCTTCTTCCAATTTTTGTGGCAAATTCATTCCATATCCTGTGTAGATGTGAATGCCCATTTCTTCCGTTTTCTCTTGAAATCACTCCCTGAGGTCTTCGGTTTTCAAGCATCTTGTCAAGATATGCTGAACAGTGTCATCAACACCACAAACCTCGCAAAGCGGGGACACCACAAGCCGCAGGCTGTGAAGTTTGGCTTTAAAATTACCATGTCCGGTGAGCAGCTGCATGCTGTAATGGTTCGTTCAAGTTGGAATTCTGTGTTGAGAAAACCAAACCTATACTACTAAAGAGAAGACTTCAACGATCGTCATCGATAAGATATAAGGCATGGCCAGTTAAGATAAAGAGCACAGTTAAAATTCTTGGAGTGGTATTGGATAGCAAGCTGCACTTCCAGGATCACATTCTATATGCTATGGATAAAGATGTAAGCCTTGTCACGAAGATGCGAGCACTGCTCGCATCATCATGGCGACCTGGAATTATACAATGATAAAAATGGCAAAAGATTGGTATGAAAATGCAGATTAGTACAGAGACACGAACACTTCTACTGAAGGCACAGAGAAGTGCATTGCTTGCGATTACAAAAGCATACACGACATTATCTACTGAAGCATTGCAAGTGATATGTGGAATAAATCCCCTCGATTTGTTAGTAACAGAACGTGGATGTTTAATGAATGCAACTGGCGGAAGATCTGCATCAGCGGCCAGGATCAATGAAGTCGGAAAAGAGACGCTGGGTCTCTAGCAGGAGAGATGGTATGATTCAGAGAAAAGGAGAAAACCTACAGAATATTACTTGGCATAAGGGATAGACTCTGCCATAACTGTATCACGACTAATTTTAACATCTGTCACAAATTTTAACAGGACATGGAAATTTCAAAGGAAATCTATGCAGATTTAGTCCCGTAGATTCCCCTCTTTGTAGGTTATGCAACACTTAAAACACAATGCTACTTGTAACACAAGGATAGTTTGTAATTTGAGGACTTAAGAACTGAAACTTAAATAAACGTTATATAAGAGAAAATGAATGTGACTTATATGATAAAATGCCCAGAATGGGAAAGGCCAAAATAATGGACGTGTATGCCAGGAAAATCTCAATAATATTAGAAGAGTGTGGTCATTGGAAACATATATCACACCTATATTTATATAATAATATATATATAACTATAAGCAACATAATAATATAGATAAAATTAATTCGAGATTAATATATAAAATTAATTGGATAATGCTCCTCCTTGGAAATGTTACCACATTTTAATATTGACAATTAAGACACGTATAAAACTTTGATGTTGGGAGCGGACCTTTTCAACTAAAGTAGACAAATGTAAAACCGCTAATAAAATTTTGTAGTGGCAGTGAACGCTCTATACAGCCTGGGTTGTCCCGGTGAAAAAAGATAGATCTTTCAAAGGATTCGTCAGAAGGCAACTAAGGAGTTTGCCCCCGCCCTCACACAACATGACTTGGCAACGTACAAGGAATATGAAAAATGGAGGAACAATGACCTAGGCAAGGAACCTGGGTAAAACAGTCCGGAAATATACTTACTTGACAATTGAATGTAGAACATGAGAATTAAAGGACGATTATCGAGAAAAAAGAAAATATTTATGCAGGGGGAGAGAAAGGATCAAAAAGGGGTCCACAGTATTCCTCCGGGCTGCTGCTACCAAATTAATGGTTATAGTAACTATATTGTAGAACCGCTATGCAATGGCTTATAAAAGTATAGTACAAATATATACATTTGAATATAGAGGATAAACCCAGGTTGTTCGGANTAAAATATTAGCAATAATCAATCAAAGACTGACGTTATATAGCGGAAACAAACAAAACGCAAAGTTAAAGTTAGTGTTCTGAGAGAGCCAAAGAATGTAATTACGTAAGGTAAATAACAAAATGGTAAGCTAGTGGATTTACTTGTACCCCAAGGCGCGGATGTGAAAAGGATGTGTATGTGGTGTTTGGCTTGCATTGGAAAAATAATTAACCGCTTACTGTGTTTCAACATTGATCAGTTTTTTTAGTATCACTATCGAAAACTATTGTTATAGAATTTGAGGTAGTAACACTCTTTATGTAAGCAAGTGTTACTAGATGATTGTAAGGTTTCTGAATACTAGTTTTAAAACAACTAGTATGTATTCGATTTAGTCAAAATATTTGGTACATACAAAATGATAGGTATATGGAATGTATTGAAGAAGGATTACAAAGCCAGGATAAGGAACTGAATTCTTTAGCAGGAAATATAATGCTTCGTGGTAAACAGCTTAATGGAAATGTATGAGAAAAAAAAAGAAAGGATTCTGTAAGAGATTGCTATTATTGAGTGTAGAATAGTATTTCAGATATTTACTGTACCCGCGTACGTACTAACAGATGCAGTTATGCTCAATTTCTTTTTATATGTGTAAGTATGTACCGAATGAATGTGCCATAATTTCCAGATATGATCATGGACGTTATGAAGCGAACAATGGTAATTAGAGCATTAGGTGTCATCGAATTTCATACGTGTTGACGCTTCTCAGAATATCTAAACTACAATAAATCATCAAATAAGTTAATGAATCTTAATAATGTATTTATCTGTTAATTGATATAAACAGATGTTTAAATAACAAACCGTTAAAATAAATGCCTACCTTCCTTCAAACCCTGGAAAATACCACTTGATGTATATGCCAGTAAATAATCAGTGAAACAATGAACATATTCAAATGTAGATGACATGTGATAAATATAAATTTGTTGTAATGATGTGGGAGTACATGATTAACAATTAATTCCTCTTATTTCTTGTTCATCTTGTTATTAACATGTTTTCACTTCAGTAATAATCATAAAGCTTAAAGCGCACAATAATAACAGGTAAGTTAGTTATTTCACTACTAATCCACCAGCAAACAAATGTTATTTGTTAAAGACTAAAACGTTACATCTTTGTCAGCTGAACACAACAATTCTGTCATCAACAATTATCAAATTCCTACCAATAGATTACCAATAACTTACTAGCGAACCCTACCAAAATATCTCAGTTCAAAGTGAATTGTATGCTACAATCCCATTACATTCTTGGGCATCTTCAAGTTCACAAGACCCATTGGAACATGCTGAATAATTCAGAACATTGAAACTCAGATGTTTTCCCTCAGATATCTCGTTGTATGTTACAATCATTACAAAAAAAAATTAGATTACTCTAAAAATTCCATTGCAGCGGCACAAAAGATTGTACAGGCACAGAACACGGTAGTATGCATAAAGAAAACATAAAAACATTTCAACACCCCAATTATGTATTACAGGGAATTGATACTTGCACGATGCACCTACTATGGTGTTGGACCACCCATGGCATGGAAGCAGACGGCGATTAAGTCCGGCATGGATGCAAACAGACGTCGGATGTTCTCCTAAAGCAGATCCTTATACAGCTGGCATATTTGACCCTTCAAATCCACCGTGTTTGACGCTACATGAACTTGCCTTACAATCTGGTAGCAAACATTCTCAATAAGGGATAGGTCTGGGGACCTTGCTGGCCAAGAAACCATGTTGACATCACGAATACAGGTTAGATATACCCATACTGCGTGATGCTGGGCGTTATAATGCTGTAAAATGGGGTTGTCAAGCTCCGGGAGGAAGGGGACCGCATGTGGTCGCAGAATTACCTGGGCATGTCACCTCCTCCGCCGGGTTCCTTCAGTCACAACCAGTGGAGATCGGGAATCGTAAGAATGACAACCATGCCATGATACCTCTTGTTTGACCATGGACCACTCTACAATAAATCATGTACCACAGCGCTGGGCAAGACGTCTCGAGACCCAAATTTGGCTGTCGTCTGTATCCAGACAGAACCGTTATTCGATGCTGGACACTACTGGTCTCCAATCCACAAGGTGTCATGCTGAAAGTTTCCAGCAGAAGGTCACAAGTGCTCGGTGATGTTCAGGTCGTAATAGTAAACATCGTAAGGAACGCAGCGATTACAGATTCTGCTCTGTTAGCCTCCTGTGCATTGTGTTTTTGGACACAGTCATAAACTTTACTGCCATTACATGTCCCTAAATGGTGTGCAGCGACGTCCGTACAGTACTTACAGTCTGTCGTACAATGAAACGATCCTCCTTGCTGGTGGTCCGCCGGGGTCGACCCGAGTTTTCTCGATGGGTGGAAACCCTCCTGATCCCATTCCACCCAACACAGACTCACAGTGTAGATAGTAGTGTTCAAGTGGCGATAAATGCACCAAATTGTCCAACTTGCCATTGGATGGCCGGCGATGTGAACTCTCACAAATACATCCAGAAGGACAAAGGCTCATCTAACGTGAATTCGGGGTATGCTGCATGTTCACTGAACGTGGCTTTGTGGCTCACACCGATACTTAAGCCTTATTCGGTGTGTTGCATCTTTTAATCATGGAGGGACTTGTATATGTAGCTTTTTGGCACATCCGAGCAAGCAAACCATATTAAACGCAAATGGGACACGTGTCGGTCTATGACGATAATGTGTCTCAATATTAGTTGTACTCGCGCTATTCGTTCATGGTGATAAATTTTTTGTAAATGAATGTATAACGATTAGGTTTTAGTGATTTAAACGATGCATTATTTATTAATTACTTTTCTGAGCATTTCAACCGCTATAGATACGTGTTCGAATGTGTGCATTTGAGTATTCTATTTCACTATAATTTTAAAAAAATATTTAATTTTTTTTTAATGTGATGTTTGAAGTGACTAAAGAAAAATTTGGAACACGAAAATCTTATTGCTCTCATTATTTTATTACTTTTGTGGAAGGTAATTCCTGGTGGAAAATTCTCATACAATATTTCCATAGTTAACGTAGTACAGAATATAATCGTATGAATCAAACAATATTTTGTAATTTATTTCAAAATCTATAACGATTAGAAGGTACTTTTAGGTCATGTTTATGAAAATGTATGTATAATTCTTTAATTCTGCATTTTCTTGTCATTAATTTGTTTAAAAAAATGTTTTATATGCACACAGTTCATGGGTTGGTTTTGCTTCTATGTTTTTTAAATATTTTGAATAATATAGCATACCAGCAATTCAGAAAACTTAATTCAAAGTTCGTTCAGCTTGTTTAAATAAGTTTATGAGTAAACAAGATTTTCTTTCTGCCTTCTAGGATGCCTAGCTGTGCAACTCCGTGCAATAAATACATGCAAAATTGTGACTACAGGAGGCAAGGGTCAGTTTTTACCAAATATGTATGGTGTGATGTATGTGTGTCTTGTGAATTTCCCCGCATTTCCCTGGAGGGTGTGTGTGTGTGTGTGTTTGTTCCTCCTAAAATTTTGAATCCATTACTAACCAAAACTCACTACACTCGTAATACATTTAATATTTGGTAAGGACTTTCGACTTTTATAGTTTTCGAGCATGCTCGGTAGTTGTTAAAAATGGTGGATATTTTATAATTTAGGGCACATATTTCAGCAAACATTTAAGCAATTTATAGCAAATGTTGTATGTTGTCAGTGTATAATATAATAAATAGATTTAGAGAGGAGCATTGTTTACGGTCCGCGATTCTGGAATTTTGAACTAATTAAAAATTAAGCTTTTAAGTTACAGATCTTGAACTACACAACTGATTCCCACCAATTACAGCATATTAGTGATAGTATAGTAGGTCATTTTAACACATGCACTTGTTTTCAAAATTGATATCATACAAATATTTTAGGTTACCTTGATATAACTACCATAACATTAAAAATTACAACAATATGTGTCATGCTTTTAGTTTTTAATAACAGCATCTAATGCGCCAATACATAGCATGTTTTGTCCGTAAATTCCTAAGATAACACAGAACAAAAAGTTTTTATGTCATATATCGTGAAACAATCAAACAATTCCTACCAAATTTTCCAATTTTTTGGTACTTATGTAAGGCATATAAAATGGTATGTTTTAAGTGTATCATACACTTCTTTTCAAAATAGGGGCCATACAAAAATTTAAACTTAATGTAATGTATCTATGAAAACATGTAACATATTTGTGTTGCGTTAGTATCTATTAAAACCATCAAATATGTTGCCACGTCGTAAAATTGGGATATATGCAGAGTATTGACGTGTGACAAGCACATAGGGTAGGAATTGCGCTGCATCCACAACCTGGGAGGAATACTCTCGGGGACAGTCCTGCTGTATAAGAGCACACGGGGAAAACCGAAGTTGAGAGAAACAGGGTAAGTGCCTAGAATAAGCTGATATAAGCCCTATATGAAGGAATCAAGGGAGCCCTCTACGAGAATTAGTGCCGACACAGCTCACAGGAATCCCCGAAAACGTCCTACCACACCCTCCCTGCATCCTCATAAGAGCGCGCAAGCGCTGGCGAGACACGAAATCCTACACATAAAACGGACTTGATAACAGAGGATTTCCCGATTTCTCTCTCGAGAAACTGCAGACAGCCAACTTGAATATAGCAGGAGACGGGTTAAATTCAGGAGCAGCCAAGGTTCGGCATCAGTTGTAATCAGTTGTTCACAATGAGTTGTTCAGCCGCGATGCGAGGCGGAGGAGGCAGTTAGTGCGAGAGGCAGTCGTATCACCAGGCCGGAGTTCGGACCCGGCCCAGGCAGTCATGTAAAATCAGTTGTTCGCAGTCAGTGTTTCGGGAGCAATTATAGCCAGCCGAGACAGGAGTAGTTCGGCGGTACAGCCACGAAACGAGATAGATGCAGCCGAAACGGGAGAAGCCGAAACGGGAGTATTCAGTTATATGACAAGAACAGTGCCGAGAATGTGATAACATTCTCGTAGACGAGTGGTAGCTCCAGTCCGAGAGGCGCCATTCCCCCAGAAGACATAGTTTTGTTCTGTATGGTGACGAGGTGAGCAGTTAGTCAGGGAGTCAATAGTGACATCACTGGGGAAAGAACCCAGGAACAGCCGAAACTTCATGTGCAAATTCCCGAGACAAACCCAGTAGAGGTGCCGAGAACTTATGAGTTCATTTCCGAAAACTTGGTGGCAGTTTCCGAGGTGGGGAAGTCAGAAACGCGGGCCTGATAGTTGCGGACGTCGACGGGGAGGAGCGGTCTGCTACAGGTAACACCAGCACAGGTCGCCAAGAAAGTGCAAAGTCCCGGAAACCCATCCCGGACTTCAGAGAGAGTCAGTTAAAGCCACAGGAAGAAAACAGCAGAGTACAGCACACCAACGAGAGCCAGTCCGAGGGCCTGAACCAGGGCCACCCAATTCACCATGCCCCAGCTACCCATGAAGACAACTCACCAAAAGCGGCAGTCACAGATAAGTAGAGAAACATCTCCCTTCAACAACCTTCCCCGATGCATGGTATTCAGCCCACTAGCCCTTCAGGCTTACGACCGGTAGGGTGGCTCAGTCTTGCCAGTGTGTGTAAATAACTATGCGACTTTCAGACTAATTAAATACTGGTGTGTTAAATAATGGAGAATACAACTATTTGTTTACCCCTAATGAATAACCACATGTTCCCTTAGTCTGCTCCAAAATAATTTAACCTAATAAACTACTTGCCTCCATCCTGTATAACTCAGGTGGCCTAGTAGCGACAAGTAAAATGGCGCCTAACATGGGGCATGTTAAGGCATGGCAGGGCATGTTAAGACATAGTTAAGTCTGTATAGACTGAAACAAGAACCCGACTAAACACGAGAGAAGAGGTTCACCCTGAAAAAGCTTCTTCAGGCTAAAACCACACTTGAGGGAGTTTATAATAAAACCCTGTGGTGGCCAGTTCACAACATTTCATTACCAGTCCCAATTAACGAAGCAGGCAGCCTAGGAATTAACGAGTACAAGCGGGAGGAGCAAGTTCGAGTGCGTAAGGCGGGAGAAGAAAGGGAGATTACAGAACCATTGGCCACAGCCCACTGAACGGTGGGCAATATAATGGCGAGCATGACGAGAGATGACGAGAGAGACGTGAAAGCATGGGCGGGCGAGATTAGCAAAGAGACCGAAGGGAGAATGAGAGAGCGAGAGACAAATGGAAGTGCAGTAATTAGCGAGGCAGAAATTAGCGAATAGGAGCGGAAAAGGGAGTAGCAGCGAAGGGAGTTCAGCGAAGAAAGGAGGTAAATTTCACTGGATGGTGGAAATGACGTGGGGTCAGGCGGTCAGGTTAATAAACCGCGCCGGCAAATTACAGTAACTGGAGCGCAGGTGAAAGAAGAAAAGTAGAAAAAAGTAAGTTACTAATTCCCTGGATGGCGAATAGTGACACTTTCCGAAATAGTATGCCAGTATTTCCGCCCGCCGTAAGACCACTCGGATGAGCGGCAGGGAAAGTGCAGGAAAATAGTTTCACTGTATGGTACAGAGACTACGAGATAGGGGCAAAAGCAATATGCGACACAGCCCCAGTGTTATATCGCAGGCGGTGCCCAAAGATAAATAAACTATAGCACACACGGGTAAGGGCGCACGGAGTTAAAAGAGGCCTGAGGGGGAGGCTGAAACTTAAAGCGCGCGGGAAGCAGCGTATAAAGAAGACAACGCGAGAAAAAGCAAACAACAGAAAATGTGGAGCAATGCGAACGAGAGTTAAAGGAGGCTGAAACTGTAGCGCGCGCGGGAATGAAAGTGGGAAGCAGACAGGCGAGAAGGCGAGCGAAACGATAGTAACAAGCGAAAGAGAAACGTGAGCAAAAACTGAACAACGGAACCGGCGACCGAGAGCCAAGAAGGAAGAGAAAGAAGACGGAGGGATAAGTGACAACTACGCTCTCCAACAAAGAATATATTGGAGAAACATCGACAGAGAATTGAACCCAGCAGACATCAGAGAGGCGAGGCAGTACCAGGAAAACCACAGTCAATCTGCAGGACGAGCCAGCAGTCCGGAAGGTGTCAACTGCACGAGAGGGTCACAAGGGTCCTTCCCGCCCACAGCAAGCTGTCCAGGCCCGCAGTGCGAGGCGAGGTGAGATGTCCCTGAGAAGACATTCAAAACAAGGTAAAGTGTTTACCACACCACCCCCCCTCCACCCCTAAAGAAAACAAGGGCGGGACAGTACAGCAAGAATATATTATGTCTACCGAGTGCACAGTGATAAATTATTTTCAGTTATTTCAAAACTGAAAGTGCGAAGTGTTGAGAGACCTTCAGCCAAGTTATCGAGGTCAATTGTTACAGTACAGTTATGTGTGCAAACACGCTCAGTAAGACCACTCAGAAGTCCGCAACAAAAAATGTGGGACAGCAGTATCATTGTTTAAAAGTGTTCAATTCATCAGTCGCACTGTTTACCAGTGTCTACTTTTTGTTTACCACTGTGTATCACCAGTTAATTTATTGTTTACCGAGGTAACGAATTGTTTGCCAGTACTGTTTACCAGTGGTTTCCCACGAGATTTATGTGTTGTTATTTTATTGTTTACCGATATTTGTATATTGTTCACAAGTTGTTTACTGCTAGGTTTGCTTGTTGTTAGGTGAGGGATATTAGTTATATATGTATTAGGATTACAGATTAAGACCATTTGCCATTATCAGTTATTTGTTAGGGTAATTTGTGTTAGAATTGGAGATTTAGGCCCCAGCTGAGATAAGTGTATGTGTATTTTTGCTGCCAGAGTGAGAGTGTGTAAAAGGCTGCCAGGAAGATTATTTGTTGAGAGGCCTACCAGCCCTCGTAACTAAAGAGTATTTACTTCACTGCCAGGGTCAGTGTTGTGTTGTTTATCTTTGCCCCTGTCTGACCGCACGTCCGTCGGCAGGAGGAGTGAAACCATTACAATTACCATTAAGAATTACGAGCAAAGAACCCTGTTACTACACAGGTGATGGCAGAAAAATAAGTGCGGCAGAACAAAGGAAAATGTGTAATTAACCACTGTAAATTTTTTGTAGTAATGTAAAAAAGTGTGATATGTAACTAGGGTTACATTGTTTGTAGCTGTGTTATAACTAACGAAAATTTGCGAGATTCTGAGACCACCCCTCCCTTAGAATCGTTGAAGGAAGAAGCCATGAGACAAACCAGGCCATTAACATGGGCAAAATACCTCTCTGCCGATAATGCCTACCGCACTAGGTCAGAGAAAGAAGAGGGGTAAAAGGGGGTCTACAGCTAACTAAGCCACCACAAGAGGGGAAAATAGGGGAGAAGATAGCTACCCAGCTGTCTAAAAAAAAAAAACACCTGCGCTTGGGCAGCAACGAGTAGCCAGCGAGAGAAGGCATAGAGCAAGGACCCAGATAGATTCAAAACCCATAACCAGAGCTGTTTACGGGGTGTTCAACAGCGAAGTTTGCTGGGGGGATTGACAAGTGACAAGTACATAGGGTAGGAATTTCGCTGTATTCACACCCTGGGAGGAATACCCTGGGGGGACAGTCCCGCTGTATAAGGGCACATGGGGAAAACTGAAGCTGAAAAAGGTTAAGTCCCTAGAATTATCTGATACAAGCCCTCTACGAAGGAATCAAGGGAACCCCCTATGAGAATAAGTGCCGATACAGCTCACAGGAATCCCCGAAATCATCCTACCACACCCTCCCTCCACCATCATAGGAGCGTGCAAGTGCTGACGAAACACGAAATCCTACACAAAAAACGTGCGATTTACACAGGGGATTTCCCGATTTCTCTCTCGAGAAACTGCTGATAGCACACTTCAATATAGCGGGAGACGGGTTAAATTCAGGAGCAGCCAAGGTTCGCCGTCAGTGGTAATCAGTTGTTCACAATGAGTTGTTCAGCCGCGATGCGAGGCGGAGGAGGCAGTTAGTGCGAGAGGCAGTCGTATCAACAGACCGGAGTTTGGACCCTGTCTAGACAGTCATGTACAATCAGTTGTTCGCAGTCAGTTGTTCAGGAGCAATTATCGCCAGCCAAGACGGGAGTAGTTTGGCGGTAGAGCCGCGAGACGAGATAGACGCAGCCGAAACGAGAGAAGCCGAAACAGAAGTAATCAGTTTTGTGAGGAGAACAGTGCTGGGAATATGAGTGCATTCCCGGAAAAGAGTGGCAGCCCCAGTCCGAGAGGCGCCATTCCCCGAGAAGAGAACAGTGCCGAGAATATGAGTAAATTCCCGGAGACGAGAGGCAGCCCCAGTCCAAGAGGCGCCATTCCCCGAGAAGACATAGTCGTGTGCCGTATGGTGACAAGGCGAGCAGTCAGTCAGTCAGTGAGTCAATAGTGATGTTACCGGGGAGAGAACCCAGCAACAGTTGAAACTTTATGTGTAAATTCTCTAGAAAAATCCTGTAGAAGTGCCGAGAACTTATGTGTTCATGTCCGAAAACGTAGTGGCAGTTTCCGAGGTGGAGAAGTCAGAAACGCGGGTCGGATTGTTGCGGACGTCGACGAGGAGACGCGCTCTCCAACAAGTAACGTCAGCCGAGGTCGCCGATAAAGTACAAAGTCCCGGAAACCCATGCTGGACTTCAGAGAGAGTCAGTCAAATCCGCAGGAAGAAGCCAGCTGAGTACAGCACACCAACGAGAGCCAGTCCGAGGGCTTGAATCAGAGCCACCCAACTCACCATGCCTCAGCTACCAATGAAGACAACTCATTAAAAGCCGCGGTCACAGAAAAGTAGAGAAACGTCTCCTTTCAACAACCTTCTCCGGTGCATAGTATTCAGCCTACCAGCCCTTCAGGATTATGAGAGGTAGAGCGGCTCAGTCACGGCAGTGTGTGTTAATAACTATGCAACCTTCAGACCAATAAAATACTGGTGTGTTAAATAATGGAGCATACGAGTATTTTTTTACCTCTAACGCAACAATCACAGTCTGCACCAAAATAATTTAACTATATAAATTACTAGCCACCACTATGTATAACTCAGGTGGCCTAGTAGCAACAGTATAATTATTCACTTGTTTATGTATTTGTAAGACGGAATATTATTTCTCCGATTTTATTTGCATTGGTATATTCATTATTTTGATTAGCATATAATTTCACTGTTCGCTTAAATTTTATTTTAATTTTATTCTAAACATATTGATATGTCTTTCCAGTCTTTAATTTTTGTAATTTGTTTTTAAACACATTACAAAAAGAGCAGTCATTGATCCGTTTCGATGTTAACTAAGAGAGGTGTTGAGTAATTCTGCCTCTAGTTCTCTCCTGATTGGTCAGTTGTAGACGGCATTATTTCATTGAAGTGTTTAAGCGAAATTTTTAGCAATCTTGGTGTCCGAAAGCAGGACACTAGCCCACGTGGCTTTGACACGCATGGTTTTAAATTAGATTATATTATAAGGACCTGAGTTCAAACCTGAAAACAGGCCGTCTAGAAGTAGACGAAGACGCGAGGAAAGTCTACGGAAGAAGCTGGCCTGTTTCGGTTCCCACCCGCATAGATTATCAAGATAATTAATTCGAACTACCGCGTGTGCTAAAATGTGATGGGACTGTAATGGCACTACAGGCCCGAGAGCCTAGATAGGGTAGCCCTCGATGAGAGATCCTGTTGCATCACGGTGGATGCGACTGCCGACAACGAGATCGCCAGGAACGCCTAGAACTTCGAGGATTCTTCTTTTTATAAACTATACACATCAAAGTTTAATAACTATTTTATTAAGAACACAGACGAAATCATAATTTTTTTCAAGTTGAAGTGATAGCAAATTAATTGAACTACGGACACCTTATAACCTAGGGTTACATTCTTAAAACAGTGATATCGTCTGGAGTAAAGAAACAAACCAATTAATTTATTTCCTGAAAAATACAAGTTTTCAATGCCAAGTCTAAAGTAAAATGAACCTCATTAGTCACGAGAGAGGCTAGTATTGCTGAGGCTACACATAACATATAGGCTGTGAATTTATTGCATAATTCCTGTCATGATTCTTCTTATTAAAATAATACTTATTTAATGCTACTTTTTTCTGACCACGTCTCTGCTAAACAATCATTACAAGTAACAGTTGATATTTTTCTAGCGTTTATATATGGTTGTTTGCAGTTGAATTTTTTTAGGTTTTTGATGAGGGTGCTTCTGTAACACACATAAGTTCTTTACATCTGTGATACACTGTCTCTCTGTACAGGGGCCTAACTATCTACATTCTCACACGAAAGACATACGAGTTTGTATAACTGCAGAGTTTCTACACATACCCTCTTTTAAGCGACATTTTGAAAGATAGCATTATATAAGTAAATAAATTTATTTGTCCTATCTAGAGAACCAGTGAACAGATTGCAACCAAATTTTGTTACCAAGAAGTGACAAAGTAGGCCATGCTATCATTCATGTTATGAGTAAGTAAGGTAATTTTTTTAAATGCAGCAAAATTAAAATTATTTGTAACCATGATTTATATATATTATAAACATTTTTACTCTATTTACCAAACTTGGGTGTGGACCGTATTTATTAGGAACATATAATATAGCTATAAGAGTTCATTTTCCCTGTTTTTTGCAATATTTTAATTATATGATATATTAAACCTGTTACCTCTATTTCTACAACTAATCAGAAAAATTACAGCCAAATTTGGAACACAAGTAAAGCTACAGAAGGCCATGTACACTGGAGAGCCAAAAAACTGGTACAGGCGTGCGTATGCAAATAACAGAAGTATGGAACCAATCAGAGTAACGCGATGCGGTTGGCCGCTCCTATATAAGACCACGAGCGTCTGGCAAAGTTGCTTGATCGATTACTGCTGCCACAATGGCAGGTTATCAAGATTTAACTGAGTTTTAACGTGGTGTTATAGTCGGTGCACGAGAGATGGGACATAGCNCATGGTGTTATAGTCGGTGCAGGAGAGATGGGACATAGCATCTCTGAGGTAGCGATAACATTTGGATTTTCGCGTACGACCATTTCACAAGTGTACCGTGAATATCGGGAATCCAGTAAAACATCAAATCTTCGACATCGCTGCGGCCGGAAAAAGATTGTGAACGAACGGGACAGATGGCGACTGACGAGAATCATTATACGTGACAGACGTGCAACCCTTTCTCAAATTGGTGCAGATTTCAATGATGGGGCATCAACAAGTGCCAGAATGCGAATTATTCAACGGACCATCATTGATATGGGGTTTCGGAGCCGAAGACCCACTCGTGTACCGTTGTTGACTGCACGACACAAAGCTTTACCCCTCTCCTGGGCCCACCAAAACCGCCATTGGACTGTTGATGACTGGAAACACGTTGCCTGGTCTGACGAGTCTCGTTTCCAATTGTATCGGAAGGATGGACGTGTACGGGTATGGAAACATTCTCATGAATCCATCGACCCTACATGTCAACAGGGGACTGTTCAAGCTGGTGGAGGCTCTGTCATGGTATGGGGCGTGTGCAGTGTGCGTGAAATGTGACCCCTGATATGTCTAGATACGACTCTGACAGGTAACAGATACATAAGCATCTTGTCTGATCACCTGCACCCATTCATGTCCATTGTACATTCCGACGGACGTGGACAATCCCAGCTGGACAATGCGACACTCCACATGTTGAAAGTTGCTACCGAGTGGCTCCAGGAACACTCTTCTGTCTTTAGACATTTCCATTGGCCACTTAAATCACCAGACATGAACATTTTTTTACCATGTCTCGAATTCCTTGCACCGTGCTGTTCAGAAGAGATCTCCACCGCCTCGCACTCCTATGGATTTGTGGACTGCCCTGCATTATTCACGGTGTGAATTGCCTCCTGCATACCTTCACACATTTGTCGCGTCCATGCCACGTCGTCTTGCTGCACTTCTGCATGCTCGCGGAGGCCCTGCATGATATTAGGAAGGTGTAACAATTTGGTCTTTATTCTACGTCTCTAATGCAGTTAATTTGCAAGTCAGCTTATGATACGAGGAGTTCTATGCTCTGTGAAGTTTTTATTTGTTGGCATTCGTTGTTTCTTAGTTATGATGTTGTTTGGCAAGTATTACTCTGTTATTCCTTAAGCACAGCTTTTTGTTCCCAGTTTCCACTGGCTTCTATCAGTTAAAGATTGAACTCATGTAATTACATTTCGTCTCTCCAATATGGCAGTCACTTTTAAATAGTTCAAATATGGCAAAATAAAATAATAAAATTAAAGGACAGGATTCTTTTAAGTAAAACATGCGACAGAAAATTCTGTACATTGAAAAAAAATCTCGTTTGTTTTTTTAAATGTTTAAAGGTTAATATCGTAAGTCAAGTTATTTCATCTACTATTCATATATTCTTATTAACTAATAAAATTGTTTATGAAATTATTTGTGATGTCTTATATTCTTTGCGCTGCACGACTATCGTCCGGTCGATATATGCAATGTTGTAAGTGGCAAGCACATACATACAAGGGTATTTTTGGTGTTTAATAACGTTTCGCTTGGACAATTTTCGAAATTTGACGATTCCATCTTTTTTGTCCTTTTTGGACATTTTCTCATGCATGTAACAACTGAAATTTACTGCTGTTTCGCATTTGTCCTTTCTCTATGATCTAATGTTTTGAAATTGGGAATCCCCGACTTCGTTGGGTAATACTAAGTTTCGTGTAATTGCATATGTTTGAATGTATAAACAAATTCCTGTATTTAAATAATATTTCTTTGATTTATTAAACTGCTGTCCACGACTTGAGGTGAATGTGGTTTTCGAGTGTATGGATATCTAGTAACTGGCCCTGGAACAACTGAAAAAGGAGTTCTAATGGGGTGTTACCTCTTCACCTGAGGCAACATGCCCCATTAACGAGCTTAACTCGGTGTTTTAACCAGTTTCGCCAGCGGACTAACGAAATCCAACAAACGGATATGATTTTTGCTTAATAACCATACACGACTTTGCACGTGCATGTTGCTATGTTCGAATTTTTATTGTTAGTAAATAAATGTTGTGAAAATGGCATATCAAATTTATGATCATTTTAATGTTTCTATAGAACCGCGGGCCCCATAGATAAAACCCCCTAATTACGAAAGTGATTTATAATTTTGATATTATATTCCAAATTTTATAATATTCCAAATAAAAAACAGTAATTTGAGTATTGTATTAAAATATATTTGATTGTCCTCACACCACTATATTTCACAAAAGAGATTATTAGTTTACTGAGATGAGAAAGTTATTTTTTTAAGATCATTTAAAATAAATTTACCTCAACAGAAATTCTTCTTAACATTAAAATTGTTTAATTATTATACCCTGTTGCAATCATTTGTGAGCTGTTCAATACAACGTTAATGTAAGGAACCCAAGAATGGTTTAACATAAGTTTCTTTAAATTGCCTTTACTTAAAATATTTTCTTATTAAAAGAAAACACATCTAGATAACCATGGATTCACGCCAAGGGCCTCACCCTGCTAGCGGCGGTTGGGCTGTGGATGTGCCAGCCCTAGGTTAGAATTCATTTTCTTACTTGGGAATGCTTTTCACACCAGCTGTTCTGGTAGACGGGAGCGGTTCGTATCTCGGGTAAGCATGTGTGTATTTTAAATATCCGAGATAACGAGGAACAGAGGTTACATTTATATTAAAAGTAATANTTATCTCTTCTACTATATCTGTATCAATACTTCCAGGCATGCCTATCACCTTAAAAATTTTAAAACTTTATCAAATTTATTGTCATCTCTAGTTAGAGGGCACTAGGAGTCTATCCGAGATCGTGAGGAACAGAGGTTACATTTATAGTAAAAGTAATAAATGAAAATTTAATTTATTTACGATGCCTTAAAATACTCACTGCTGTTTTTTACATTTTACTTCCTATCTCTCAAATTAACACATGTTTTTCTGAGTAAGTAATATATTTAATATTCAGCTCATTTATAATTAGTCATTATCGATGTCTTTTATTGCTACGGACACTTAATTCACACATATTATTTACGCATACTCAATCCAACTGTCTATTGCCAACATTCCAAAAAACTTTCACTCACACATACAGTCTCACAGTCCCGCCGGTCAGCTTCGCTCCTCACTTTACAGATGCTCGTAGACTTCACTTTCGCTGGTCACTGTCGTCGCCGGTTTTCGTTTTGCAGGCATCGCACACCAGGCACTTAAAGCCGAACAAGGCTCCAGACTATATACTCGGATTACCTTCGTCACTTAAAAAGGCCATCTGGCCCAATCCAGAAGGTTTATTGAGGCTGAGTCTCGTTGAGGTAGGCTAAGGTGATTACCAGAACATTCTTGCAGTGATAACCTCGAATATCCAATTTCTCAAAATGACAGAAGCAGTACAAGTCACAATACAATTATCCCTGCACGCGCAGTGGACTATCCCTTGTAAATATCCTCGCACTTCTCGGGTTACCAGTGATACTCTTGACAATTTGCTTCTCACGATGGGAAGATCTGGGGGAGGGATGCGACGTAGAGTAGTAATATATAACACCATGCAGAGGAATGTAGAGTCCTAGTTATATCTGAAATTTATTGTTGGCATTTATTTCGAATTGATATTTGTTTGTTTCTGTAAGACATAAACATGGCTCCTTCTTACCAAGGGGAGAAACTATATTTAAAACCCTAAAAAACCCAGGAAGTGAAGAAAGCTTCGAGACGAATATAACACCCATACAAGGACAACTTGCTGCGAAATATTAAAAAAAACCACAGCTGCAGTTAACCCGGAGAACTTCCACTAGAAATGCCAAGAAGACAGGTACAATTGGCTGGTGCATTTACTTGAAATAACAGGGAAAGTATGCAGCGCAACTAAGAAGAAAGTGATCTTGCGACATGCGAGTGGCTGATCAATCGCCAGTATAGTCGGAGAAAGATACTGGTTCTGGCTGGGCAGTAGCTAGAGCGCTGAAGCTCCGATTCAAGGCCAACGAGCCTCGCTATTAAAAAAGCAGATACAGATTAATATTACCTTCGTAATCTCGGTCGCCCCCGGTAGTATTAGGTGAGCGACCATCACGTTGGTGCTTTAGTCTGCACAGCCTAAAGGATGGAACAGAAGTCCGGGATCGGAATTCTCCAAAAATTTATTTACAGCTTGGGCAACAATATTGAATTTTGTTAAAGTGGCTATCACAAAAACACTTAATATCACCGATTTTTATTTATTAGGACAGTTAAAGATACAAATTATTCCCTGAAATATAAATCATTCCTGTTAACTAAAAACAATTGATATTTTATAAGCCTGTTAACTGAATAATAATAATATTTTATTAATAAAGTAATTAGTCATGTAAACTAACCGAAAATAATATGTAATGTTGATTTGCTTAAACATTGGCACTTTTGCACAGGAACTGGGTATATGATCAGGAGGAGGAGGCCCAGAAAGAACATTTTTTTGGCAAAGGGAAGTTTGATTCCTCCAAACAGTGTTTCTACTGTTTATGCAGAGGTGCATAATAGTTGTAGTGAAATGTTAATGTACCAGCGTTATTTTTGTACTGAGATATTATAAGTCTTGTTGTGTAAATGCTCATTACATGGTCATAGATTGGTATACTGGTGCACTTAATGTAAAAGGCAAGACTCAGAATTTGATTCCGCTGGTGTAGACCCTGGATGTAAATTGTGTAAATCAAAAAGTTAAATTGTTTTTTTTAATTAATTTGTAGTGGTAAAGTTCGTAGATTTTATGAGTTACAAATGTTTAAATTTCTTAAAATACTGTGTAGATAATTAGTATTCACCAAAGAGTATTATTCCCTTTAAAAGGTGTGAATATTGTTATAATTGTACTGTGTATTTTGAGGGATTAATTTGAATCTGTAACTGACCTTGCAAATTTCAAATCGATGAGATTAAGAGATGTGACTATTTGACGAGCTGCTAGGGTACGTTTTAATAAACGAGTGTATTTCGTGCTACATCGTTTTTATTTTAAAGCGTAAAGAAATTTAAAGTGAAAATTACACAGTGTTTTGAGTGAATCTGAAAAAATGATTTCAAAGTTGGTTAAAATGTGTTAAAATGTAATTGATATACGTTAATAAAAATTTCGCTCACTATGTTGTTTTTCTACAAGTAGTATTTTATTATATGTACTGCTGCTGATACAGACAAAGTGTTATTTCATTTTCGTTCAGAGCTACTTTATATCTATCAGCTTCTGTGACAACTGTTAGATATTTCAAGCTTGAAACTAATGTCGTTTGACGTCACGAGTTGGTAAGAATGGAGTCGGGACATACCAACTGCTAACAGGCAATCCAACATTTCGTAGTTTATTCTATATGACGGGCGTCGTTAATATATATGACCGTGTATTTAAATTATATGGAAATATATATTGTGTAGAACAACTTCATTCAGAACATGTTTGTGTTGTGCAGAGTTCTAATTTTTCTACATACAGATTTACGTTTCGAGAAAGCGTGAAACATTGGGTTATTTATTATAGTTTAGGCATCGCATACGTCAGTTCTTTTAAAACATTGTACAAAACATAATACAGACTATTTTATGTGTGAAATGTCTTTAAAAGTACATAAATGTACGAATACTTAACCATAAATGTTTATTCATTAAGTACGCAAGCAGTGGTAAGCATGCGGAGTAAGGAACACCCTGGAGGAAAGTGCGGAAAGATCAGTAGCGTCCAGACGACGGGAAAGAGATACGAGGCTGTGGTTCTCACCCGCTGTCAATTGTCTGCCTGAAGAGTATACCATGAGCACGAAGATTTTACTGTGCTTTATTTAACACGTTTAAATTTATTTTCCTTCAGTATCACCGTAAATACGTTGGGTGTGTCAAAATTCCCTCATCTTGTAGTTTTGAATTTGGTACAAATTGTAATGTAAGTTCTCCAAACGATTGCACGAATATTNGAAGTTTTGAATTTGGCAGAAATTGTAATATCAGTTTGCCAAACGATTGCACGGATATTCGGAAATAGTTAAAATATTTTTCTTTCATCTTGCCTGAGGCCTGTGTAAAGTGACACAAAGCGCCTCTACGCTTTTTGTTCCATATCGTGGATGCACGCCAGTAAGCATGTAAACCTTACCATCTCTTGACCCTAACTGCAGCTTTCCGTGATGCAGAGGCCGCGGTAGTGTAGTAGGTAAAACATTCGAAAAAGTCGATGGCGCTTATGGTCGTACACACGATGAAGTCCATGGCAGGGCAGTACATACCATTACCTCTGGAATGTCAGAAGACGTCACAGATACTGAATAATATTTCGAATGTAAAAGATAAATGAAACAATTCGTCCCTCCGGACTTCTATCGACGAACTGTTGATACTCTACAAGAATACATTATTAATACCGATAAAATGAGCCACTTAATCACAACAGGGAAAATTATAACGCGATTCAAGCTTGAATCAATATAAACTCTTAAAAATCACTCACTACAGGCGAAGATGCAAAGCATTATCACATAGTTTATTCGGAAATCAGTAACTTAGAAAAAACTTGATCTCTCATCATAGTACTTTGACACGAATAGAAAGAAGGTTTAGTCAGCAGCAAAAATTCACGCGTCGTAATATTTCTGACCTTCGATACAATCGAATGACCAAATTGTTGTCCCCAAAACCAATGGTGAATAACATTGTCAATGTTTGAAGTTTCCTTTTATACATTTTATAAGTTTCTTTCATGTAATGAAGAAATAAATGTTCACCATAATCATTATTATTTAATAACAAAAGGGAAATTGTATCACAGAAGCTAAAGTACCATCTGTTGAGGTGAAAAAAAAAAACAATTTTTGAATAGGTTATAGTAGTGAGCCAAATCAATATATGATTACAAAACAAAACATAAACAGTTAACATAGCCATTTAACAAGTCTAACATATTTAAGATTTCAGATAAGAGGAGCTAACAATTTAATAAAATTGTTGATATTCAACAGCGGAAAGAAACCAAAAAAGGGAAAGATCAAAGACATGACTTTGCCATAAATGTTACTGAAAAAAGCAAATTATAAGTTTAAGCAGTTAAAAACCGCAAAATACAACGACACAGTATACAAAATGTAGTGACAAACTTCGGGTAGCGATTCCTAGGATGAAAACATTTTAATAATTTTCTATGAACATATGGTCTACAAAGCATTTTTATTGACTAATAACTCTTTTTTTTTTGTGGTAACTTGTATTACAACCACCACTTACAGTGTTGTTACATTTTGTTTGGATACGAATGTTTCTCCCCACGATCGCGTTACGATAGAAGTGTTTACGTAATTTTTGAAATCGTACATTAGGGGCGAAGTTATTTTTCCGTACACATATGGCACTTGTATACATTCACGTTATCACCATGACATATCAATAACGCCTGCGAAGCTGTTCGACGTGAACAAAGTATCTTCAGTGGCTTTACTAGTCCATGATGAGGTTTGTCATGCATTCATAGCTTCCCATGGCGGACACTTCGAGCATCGTCTGTGGTGTGGGCAATGTACGTCCCATAACTCAATAATAAAGCATTGTAGAGCGTATGTTCGCAAGTACATTTGGCTTGTTTTGATCCCAGGAATCACATAAGGACGTTTGTTACGATAATTTAGATACAGCTTGTATATTGGACACTCAGTGTGACTAATACAGAACTATTATTCGCTCATTTCAAATTCCAGATGGGAATTCCAAGATACGCGGGTTTTAGCGCATAATAAGATAACAAAATTANTCTGTTCGTAAGTACATTTGGCTTGTTTTGATCCCAGGAATCACATAAGGAAGTTTGTTACGATACTTTAGATACAGGTTGTATATTTGACACTCAGTGCGACTAATACAGAACTATTATTCGCTCATTTCAAATTCCAAATTGGAATTCTTAGATACGCAGGTTTTAGCGAATAATAAGAGAACAATATGACTGGGCCCACTTGCAATGATAAATATTTGTGCAGGAAGGAGCACATTACCATATTATTTCCTTAACTATGGAAAGGGCGCTTTGTGCGGCAGTTCCAAAAAATAACATAAAATTGATACCTGCCAACGCTGAAGTTTGGAAGTAGGTATTGAATCTGCTCTGTGGCGTGAAGCACCAGCACTTGATGCTAGCCCTCAGTGATAGGGCGTAGGAATACGTCGACACTGTTGCCTCTAGGTCCAATTTACTAATAAATTACACTTTATTTGCGAGTTCACATAATCGAGTTTTATTGTTGTTTGAACAGGTTAACTGGTACATGAAC
>NQII01008919.1:0-25955 GCA_002778355.1 Clitarchus hookeri | reverse complement strand
GATTCTTCACACCTGGTGTAGGACTACTTATCTGACACTGCGGCGCTGTCTTCCCTCGGCTGGCGACTTGGAACTGCTCTCGCACTTGATGGGCATCTTGGCACCTGGCCTCGAAGTTCCTCCTTCTCGGGTCCACGCAGTACTCTGCATCTGACGACCGCCGGCTGCCGTTGTCGTCTTCTCGCGAATTCGCTCCGTCCTCCTCGGTTTCCGTCGGCCGACTGCCTTGGGTTTTCTCGGATGATTCCCGCCGTACGTCCCGTTTGACGGCCTCCGACTGAGGTCCACATCTTGATGCATTCTCGATCCTCGACTGATTCCCACTTTCTGACTCGTTTACGTTTCTCACTGACTGCTCGCGTCTGACTGCCGTCGTCCGGCTCCGAACCGGACATCTCGCTCTAGATCCTCCAACTGACTGACCTGACTGCTCGATCCTCGACTGACTGATCCGTTTCTCCCTCCTTCTCGTGGTTTTGTAGGCTCCATCGCCGTATTCAACTTGCACCATCTCTGCACGTGTCCGGGGTGTTTGTCGCGTCCCCCCTGAGTCGTAAAACACGTGGCTGCTGCTCCTGTGGTCCGCAGCCGGCCTGGCGTCACCCCTTGATTCTGGCCTGGAAGTTTATTGTTCCGTTCTGCACGTTCTGGAACTCTTGGGTGCCCTCTTGGTTCGGCGCACGTGTGGTTCTCCTGCCTCCGGATATCGTGCTGCTATATCCCAGCACGCCCGCTTAAAGCTCTCATGGTTTATTGTGGTACAAGCCTGGGACACATGCAGCTGGTGGTGGGATCTCGGTGTCCCTTGGGTAGCTGCAAAATTCAGCTGTGTCCGCGCCCTGTTGCCTTCCGTTTTCTCCGGATGTCGTCTGCATGTGCAGGAACAGTTGCATGTGCAGAAACCTTTGGTAGCATGCCTTTTTAGCTGTGAGGCACGGTCGCGCCCTCCTGGCGTCACTCTTCCTAAACGTCCGCTAACCCTTAATCTTTATTGTCGGTCGTCCGCCTGCGAGCTTCGCCAGAGCGTGTGTTCTGACGAATAAAATATAGGGACGCACCATGCGTCAAAATCAAGAAAAAAACTATAAACACTTAACATATTTCGATGGTGTTTATTTTGCTGACTTTATACTGTACCTATTAGAACTAACAAAACCATAAATTACAGCGACATGTGATACAATGTACAGGTCTACAATAGAAATTGTTTACTTTTTTGCCAATAATAACATATAGAAATCCCAAAATCTGTACATATGCAGGAATTATTTTTTTAAATTATGTTTCATTACATAAAACATTACGAGAACAGATCTTTTTATCAATAATTGTGTTTAATTTCAACCAACATTTATTTTCATAGATTCCCTTAAAAAACTATTTCTCCTTCAAATTATATCAATTTCAGTGTTATAGAGCCATCAATGAAATTACTTTGTTAAATTTGAGACTTTGCGTACAAACGGATTTTGTGATTTGTATCTCTAATTATTCAAAAAAAATTTAGAATTTAAAAAATGGAAAATTATATAATGTTTTAGCTTTTATTGTTTGTGATAGTTACCAATATTCAAATACATTAACAATAAATATATGTTAAGTAGTTAAATTTCTGTACTTGATTATATGTTTCGGGACTTTTGTGTACTGCGTGGGGCAGCGATGGTGTATTGGCAAGGGCGCTCGCCTCCCACACTGGCGATCCGAGTTCGATCCCCGGCGGGTTTACTCGCGGATTTTCGCATGTGGGAATCGCATGTACGATGCCGCTTGCCGGCGGCATTTCTCGGGGTACTCTCCCTTACCTCTTCCCACGCCCTTGAATTCCAGCGCCTCTCCATTCTAAGGTTTCATTTCTGTCATGCTCGGGGATGACGGTCACCTACGGGTCCCAGCTGGAAAGATCGTCACTCGCAAGGTGTTGTTTGCCCTGGGTGCACTCCCCACACCCCATTATTATTATTGTGCACTGCGTGACGTTTCCATAGCTCTTAAAGTACGGCAATTTGTCCGCTAAGTACTTGCCGTCAAATGTCACCAGCTTTATAGCGGGGGAAAGTGACAACTCCATTAGGGTACACAAAATTAAAAACTGTTATTAAACTTAAAATTTCAGACGCGTTCATTTCTTAGCTGGAATTCGAACCTAGCTCCTTTCGCACTTGTATTACTATGCCGTGGAGGTCCGAATTTTGATACTCTAAATAAGGAAAATGTTCGGACATTGCTGTTCCGCGTGCGAGACGGAAACCTGAAAGTTATGGCTGCGATTACTGGCATTTTTCATGTGGTAGAGCGGAGTCGGGAAAGACAAGGCGAATAACTTATTCAAACAGATAGCACAGGAGAAGGCGTGGCTAGTTTGTCTTCTAGATTGCTTCCGGGCGAGCAGACACAGCCCGTCAAGGTCGCTCTATCTGCATCCAGATGTAGAGCAGCCACTTACTCATCTCTCACCGTGAGGCGGTGTCGTCATCCCTTAACGTTCAGTTGTCGAGCACGTGCACGATGATGTGTCTCGGCCGGGTGCTGCTGCTCTCACTGGCGACGTGCACCGCCTTGAACTGGCAGCTCGTCGACGGCGCCAGGATCCTCGGCGTCTTCCCCGTCCCATCCATCAGCCACCAGGTGGTGCACCGCGCGATCATGCTCGAGCTCAACAGAAGAGGCCACCAGGTGGTCGTTATCACGCCCAACCCCATCAACGACCCGCTTCTCACCGGATACACTGAGGTTGACATCTCCTCCACGTATAAATACTTCCAAAACCCCAACAACGTCACATCGATAATGCAGGAGAAACGCCCTGCGCTAGAGTTCTCCNGACAACAAGGAGGAGTACTTCGACCTGGTCTTCCTCGAGTGGATGGCGACCCCGTGCACGGTCGCCTTCGCCCACAGGTTCTCCGCCCCGATGATCGGCGTCACGTCCCTCCCGCCGATGGGGGTGCTGTACGACTCCGTCGGCAACCCCACCAACCCGTCCTACATCCCGGAAATGCCACTTCCGTACACCGACAAGGGCAGGACTTTCCAGCAGCGCCTGGAAACTGCGCTGTTCAGCTTAAGGTTAGGCTATTTCTTCTACAACACGGCCATGCCGAGGCAAGACGCGATAGCCAAACGGTATTTCGGACCCTCCACGCCGTATATTGGAGATCTTCACAAGCAAGTCAGTATGCTGTTCCTGACATACGTTGAAGGCTTTCACATCCCAAGTCCGAATGTGCCGGCTGTTGTGTATATCAATGGTTTACATATAAGGCCGCCGAAGGCACTTCCTCAGGTATGTATANCGGCTGTTGTGTATATCAATGGTTTACATATAAGGCCGCCGAAGGCACTTCCTCAGGTATGTATATTTAGTTTGCCTGGACCGTATCAGGTTTTCAAAAAGAAAGTCCGAAAATTATTTCAAAAATCGTAGGTAATAATTGTGGTCTATACAGGAGGATGCAACTAGAAAGAAACTCACATTCTTCTTTTTTAACAATAATACTGTATGCACTCTTGCAAGTTGATATTTTTGAGAAAATAATTTGCTATGCTATTATTGCTTTATGAAGCAGGGTGTCGTCTATATTCATTTTGCTTGGCCTTTACCACATATAATTCCATTAAGTGCTTTTGGAAATAGTACTTTCCATTGCTCTTAAATTCGTTATAAAAGGCACGTAAATATTTTTTAAGAAAAGTATACAACTTTTTATTAAAAGCTTACGCACATTTGTATGAAATAAAATTATAGTGTTTAATATTTATATTGTTTCTATACGAAATTTGTAACCCAAAATTGAGAACAAATATTTTTACCATTCCTGGTAAAAAACTCCTGGTTTAATAATTGCGTGATTACAGGCCCTTTCAAGAACATTACAGGTTTTTTATCGTTCACAATATATTAAAAACTGGTTTTTTTTATCATCCCTGCATAAATGTGTAGGAAAATATATCATGCCGAGGAGAGAGAAAAATCGTATCCTTTTTAAGAAGGTTGACAAGAACCAAATTCATATAAATTGATTTGATACTGGAACTCAATCTAATGAGATTAATATTGTTTTTATGTACAAAGTGTTTCATTCGATGCTCCTCGTCAGGATTTTATGAGGAAATAGAGTTAATGTTGCGTGGTTGGTGGCAAAAAATCGCTAGTGGCCCAAAATAGGGCCTGAAATATTAAGTGGAGGCGTCAACTATTTGTCCTGCCAGGGCTGTGGCCATGTAATGGTGACACTTCTCGCCTCTCAACGGGTTCGATTCCCAGCGTGGAATCTCCCGAATTCGTGCACTTGGGAATCGTGTCGGACTATGTCACTAATCGGCGGGTTTTCTCGGGGATCTCTAGTTTCCCTTGTTCCTGTATTCCGGCGCTGTTCCATGCTCACTTCGCTTCGACTTCATCGGCTCTCAATACCTCGATGTTAAGAGCCGCCCAAATTTCTCCTCTCCATTTTTACCTGCCATACTAAGAACGTCAGGGATGAGGGATATGCACTTCTTATATCAGACGAAGAACTTTGATGTGTCGCAACTTAGTCTACATTAATAATCTGCAAATTGCAAAATATCACGAGACCAAAGGACAGTCGTGAGCAAACAATGTGACATTATCATTAAATCAAAAGAGCAGTCTAGTAGCTGGGGTTCGAGCTATAGTTGGTATATTACACTGGCCAACAGCTATTTTGGTGCCAACGATTTTTCAAATGCTCCTGGGAAAGTTTTGGGTGCAGAAATCAAAATAGCCATTAGTTTTCGTCTATCAAATCTAGTTTTTGAGATAGGCTATATTTTATATTTTTGAAGTAGCTGTACACATATTCATTACTTATCACTTAAAAATTTTCTTTTATACGACTTTCTAGCATGGAGTTTACTTGGACAGTCTCGCTGAACTCTCCAACAGAAGTCGGCCATCATGTGGCTATTCCATTGCTTTTGATATTAATTTTCCATAGTTTTTATGTCCTGATGGAATCTTTCTCCCTATTCTTCACTACAATCACCTAGGTTAGGATATGTCCTTTGTGTCTATTGCTCCGATTAATACCTTTGATATTAACGAGACAAAAGTAGCAGTCATTGTGATGGTTTCGTTGTTTCCTTCAAATCATTGGTACGCCAAACTTTAGGCACTGTCTCTTTTCCATGGTCCATTGTCCACTGTCGCAAATGTTCAAACATATGTTTTACATATAAAATGTGAAGCCGAAGATTTATCCTGATCTCCCAAATGGACGCCAAAATATGCCAGATAAGCCTTTTCCACAACGTGAGGCATACGTTTTCTACTTTATTTCAAAATATTTTGGCCACATACATAACAAAAACGTTTGGATGATTTACACAGCTACCTCTGCTTGTGGAAGCCATGTTTTTAGTTCAGTGTTTTAATACTAAAGAACGACACAAATCAAAAAGAAATAATAGCACAACTTCACTCACTAAAGCTCAATAACATACTGAGCCGGGTAAGGCAGAGGTAGACAGAAGGTAATATGGGCCAATTGTTAACGAGTGGGGATGAAGCAGGTATAAGAAGGTCGGTCGAATCATTGACAATTCCAGGTATATCTGACTAATATGATTTTAATTTGAGGTATGACATTTCTATTTTGACCTCAAAATATATTTTTATTTTTTACTTATGACTTTTAATAGAAATAAAATCAATTAGCCCGTATCACAAAACTAGAGCTTATAGACGAAATCACATGGTATTTTTGGAATCAGCACGTTAAAAATATCCCTAATCGGTACTTCGTTTATTGCACCAAAAAAAAAATTTCGTTTTGTTGGCCAGTGTTATTGATATTTGTGGGGCGAATGAAGGTGACTGGGAGTGTAGTGGAGATATCTGGGCTCTCTTTACAACTACGTCTTGATAGCTTTTATGAGGACGGCTGGGTTAGGATGTGACGTAAATCCAATGACTCGTTAGAGAGGACAGTTGTGGAGTCGACTAGATAGCCAATGGAATATACTGTAGTTGTAGGGGTTCAGTCATCTGATGTTCACTGTGCTGCGAGTTGGTGTGTGTGCGACCCTCTACCTTTACAAGAATCGAAACCCACACTTCCTACATTTAAGTCATTGAAAAATTATTTTTGTAAGAAAATTTAATAAGCTTTTTGAATTTATTTGAATTTACCGTGAGTTTTTTTCTAAAAATTGCGATTTTATTTTATTTTTCCAGTTTCAATTCACCTAAGGTAAATTTCAAGGTTGCGAATATCCAATATGGCAGCCTTGGTCCATAACTAAATTTTCCTACTATTTTTTTAAAGTATGGTTTGTGCTTTTCTCAATTAGACTACAAGATATTCCAGTGCCAAGGTCATATCAATTAAATGTTGTAGTCAGGGTCCCAAATGTAAACCAAACTTGGCGGTCTGTGTTCACAATGTAAACAAATAAGGTGGACGGGGTTCACAGTATAAACAAACATGGTAGCTGACCTTCGTATCCGTTGGCCTGATATATGGACGTTTGGCTCACACATGGAAGATCCTAGAATGCCAATTACTTATTTCATAACTTGTGTAGAAAATAAACAAAAGAAGAAGAATCAATTGATTTTGTTCTATTTTTTACAATGGGAGAGGGAAATACAATTGTTGGGTAAATCAGCTATATTTGAAGTGAATTTGGGGTTAAAACTGGAAATTTAGAACCATGGTGACCACCGGCCCGAAATCATAGAACTACAATTTATTCTTCAACACCATCCCGATTGCTTTAGAACATACTTTACCTTCTTAATGTGTAATTTGTTTAAAGTCGTAGACAGTAAATTAAATTATTATATGCGTCCAAGGAATTTTTTTTAGTATAATATTGAAATACTAGCGAACCGGCCCGGCTTCGCCCGGGAACAATTGAGTTTTACTGTTATACTATAATAAATAAATTGGGAAAGGACAATTCGTTTACGTGAAAACCGAATTATAAAATTATACTCTGTTGGCCTTGGTGTTTAACTGTTAACATGAACCAAAAAAGAAGGAAATACTTTTTGCCAGATAGCCAAGAAGTAGGATATTGTTTTTGGAGTGGATCGTTTCAACTACCGCATAGTTACCACATTTCCGCTTTCCAGCGTCGATAGATGAAAATCAAAACGTGATATTCATCAAGTTGCAGCTTTAGAAAAAAGTGTACCTAGGTTCCACTTATTGCGCTTGTCTGAAGGATCTTAATCGATCCCCAAAATTAAGCATCATTCACAGCGGCACACATTTGGATTGGTGACCGTTTAATGGCATAACGTCTGTGCGCTTCTGGGTTCCAAACGGCACATTAATTATACGGTCCCGTTTGTTAGATTGATAGCAGTCTCTTAACTATTTCAGAGGTCTTTTGGGTGGCCTGATAAACTCTGACATCAGAGGAAACAATATTTCGGTAATGTTCCCAGCCATTACAAAATTAGGTTTTCTTAATATTCCCCAGGAACCGTACAATTTTCGGAGATAAAAAGTATCCCTTGCCTTATTCCAGGATGTAAAGTATCTACATACCAAAATTCATCAATATCCGTTAAGCCGTAATGGAGCTGAGTTCGGCCACGTTCATAGCCATTGCAGAATATCGGTTTGTTGTTATTCCACAGGACCCGTACAGTTTTCCGAGATAAAAAGTATGCTATCTCTTATCCTATGACGTAAAATAACTACATATTAACTTTCATCAAAATCCGTTAAGCCGTTATGAAGCTGATTGGTAACAAACACGGACACTTTCAAATCCATAATAATAGTAGAATAGGATTATGGGCACTTGCAGTTTGTAAATATTTTCTTTGTGGTTTTGTTTCCATGTTAATACGGATAAAGAAAAGAGTTTATTTCTAAGATAGCAGACGTGGAGGCCCGGACTAAATAGTAGCCGCATTATGTTGAAAATAATAAAAGATCCATCACAGTAAACAATTTATAGATAGTAGTGGAGATATTTTGGCAGCTCTTAAAATTGAGGTCTTGAGAGCCGATGAGGGTGAAGTAAGGTGAGTACGGAGCAGGGGTGGAATGCAAGGGCGGGGAGAAGCTGTACCTTACCGAGAAGTCCCGCCGACCAACTGCATCGTCCGGCATGAATCCCACATACGAAGATCCACGAGCGACCCCGCAGGGAATGGAATCCCGGATCGCCTTGGTGGAAGACGAGTAGTAGAACCTTTACGCCACCGTGGCTCCAAAAATTATTGACAATTAATATAAACTGAAAGCTTAGTTTCAAGAATTTCGAACATTTCAAATAGCCCAGTACACACGAGCATCTTTCGTTAGCAAGAAAGTGATCACTTTTCTGTTTACTTTGACATGTACCCAAATTGTATCTTGGGAATGGTCACCACATATGATGGCTAGCAACTTAGATCTTGCATTTTAGCCAGTATACCATATATATAAGGTTCTAAATTTGGGTATTTTTGTTGTGCAAGTCAAATGTTATTAAATATTATTTTATTGTGTACATAAAAAATTCATATTGAAAAATTTTTCTTTTCTTTTAACAATATATATTATGGCTCGACATTTATATTTATGTATTGAGTAATATTTTTTATAAACATACACAATGATAGCAGGTTGTTCTGATGCTTATTGGGAGCGAAAAAAAATTCAGTTTAACATATTTCTTTTGGACGGTATCCTTAAAAGCCCGCTGCACACGCTATTTTGAATTTTTTGATTATATATTCTTAATTAAATTTAGGAGGATTAATTGAAAAATGCGGAAATAGAAGCTTAGTTTATTACCTTACCCACCATATTTTACCTAATATATGAATTATTAATATATATTTATAGAACAATTAAAGTTAATACTTAATGTTATTAATATATTCTCACATTAAAATCATAACAAGAGAACACCGATCAAAAATCTCGAACAAGCATTTTATTAAAACAATGAAATGTAATGCATCTATAATAAAAAAATTTCAGTAATTTCCCTCACTCTTCAGTTATGACACTAAAACAAAATATTTCTGTATAAGGGGCGATACATCCTCTTAAATACGTGCCCCGTTAGGACATAAATGTTTTCGGCAGTTTCCATTTATCTCAAAAACTGCGGACACGCTAGTGTCGTGTATATGGTTGACACAATTACTTGCATTCTAGCTAGAATGCATTTAATTGTTTACCTTCTCAATCACCTCCTATGTTAACTTTTGCATACAAGAGAAATTCCGTTGTGCATTGGGCTTTAAATATATAATGTATAAGCAAACTAGGAGTGATTATGATCACGTATTTACCATTAAGTAACTGTTGAGGGCCGGCAACACATGCATGTCTACACTCGAAAAAAAAATCTGGTGAACTTCCTAAGTGAATTGGAAATTTTTTGCCCATGTATAGTATGAAAATAATACCACACATCTGGGAACAAATAGGGAATGTTTAGCGTCGCTACTATACCAAGTTGGGAAGCTTCCTACGCATTTCAAAGTTTGCTGAGCAAATGTATGATAGCTAGCATAAATGTATGGGATGTAACATTACATTTCCCTTATTTCTCAATCTACTCATACACTCATATAACAAATTTGATAATTATTTTTTGTGTTGTGAAACAAGTCGCCACATTGTGATAGACGGATAACAGGTCCAACTCCACTGTATACATTTGTGTCTCTACATACGGCGTCATAAGAGCGAGACAGGTTTCAATAAATGTTGGAGTAAATAATACGTTTGTTCATAAAACTATAAGTTTTTAATTATCCCGACGATGATGTATTAGCAAATTAAACTATTTAGTGAAGTTATTTGTACGTTGTTTGGGGCAATATGACGATACTAGTAATTTATAAATGTTTCCCCCACTACTACTTTTATTTATGACACAAATAAAGCGAAATAAATAAACATTTAAGTAATTATAACCAGGTTGGTGTTACGAGAACATCGGTATTTTATTTGGTTCCGTGCAGCGTCTTCCCTCAAATACGATAAATGTTAGAATATAGAGTGGATTAATTTTTCTCTAATAAAACGTTAGTAAGTTAACCAATTTTTAAAATCATCCTCATTGTAGGATACGTAGAGAAATAACAGATATTTTCTGAATTGCGAAATAATTTTATCTAATATTGAGCAAGCCATTATAGACAAAACATGAAGTTACTGATTACTAATGAGCCTATATTCTATACACAGGTACACAAACATTTTAGTGAAGTTCTTGAAAGCTTAGATGGTAGGTAGTCGTTGACGTCTCATTCTCAAGTAATGTTATAAGAGACGAAACCAGAACCACGTCAAACAGTACCAAGATCATATAAATACACAGGTGACTTAATCGGTATACGAATTTAGAAAAACTTATTAAGTTAAGCTAGCTTGCAATCAAATGCCACCAATTCATAAAAGAGGACACTTAGATACTTTAAACATATAAATGAATATAGCCTATCACAGTGCAACGTCTTTGCCTTATTTGAAAAAATCGATGATGGTTTACCGAGACGCATAAAAACTTTAATATTTCATTAGGGCTTTCCTACAAAATGAAGTAGAAATGAGGCTTCGAAATGACTTATTTTGATGGATATTACTGATATTGTCAGCATACAAAGATTTCTTTAAATTTATTTTCGTTTCATAGACAAAAAATTAGGAGGCAATTGGTTATTAGTTCACCATTTGGAAAATGCCTGCATGAACTTATCAATATTCATTAATTTTCATAGCCTGTCACAGTGCTAATTGTTAACCAAATTTGGTAGTTATCTGTTGTTTTTGCGGAGATGAAATAATATTATTTTGTCAAGAACACCATTTTGCAAAATGGCAGACAATAGAGATTTTGTGTACTTATTTCATTGCTGTTATATATACAGCCAACATACCAAATTTCATTCGAATTAATAACATGGGTTCTACGATATAACATTCAAGGTTAAAATAACTTTATGGCTGCCTTTTTGAAAATAAGTGTCGGACATGGCTAAAACATACCAGTCAAAAATACCTACCACAGTACTACTTGTTCGCTATATATGGTAGGAATCAGCCAATTACTCCCAAAATTTGACATTATTATTTTATTTTTTCATGCGGCACTATCTTACAAAGTGGAGGACAGAAGAAGCTTAGTGTAGACAGGGTTTATGTTTGTTTTATATAAACTCAGCAAAAAAAGTTAAGTTGGATTTGATAAAAGTTTCCTGAAGATAAAGCATACTATTCCACAATGCTGCATGGCCACCATTTTGAAAATAAGTGTCTGACATACTTGAATATATTTGTTCATACCATATGTGGCAGTACTACTTGATTGCCAAATTTGGTAGGAATCTGTCAATATATTTCAGTAAAATTACACAAAAATATCTATCACACATAATGGCCGACAAAATTGGCTGGTTTGCATACTTGATGCTCGTAATAGAAATTGCCTATTCTCAAAATTTTGTTGGAATTGATCAAATAGTATTGTTATTATACAAAAAAAAAGCATAATTATATAACCGCCATTTTAAACATAACTGCCTTATAAACTATTTGAAAATTATTATTACACATTTTAATTAATTAAGACCCCATCGCTTAAAGAACCCCTCTAAGCACACGGAGGTTAAGAAATTGTAGCACTGGTGTGAGAAAAGGGATGTAGGCAATTATCCAATAACCGAGTAATAAAATAGAAAGTATATCAGCGTTAATGTAATTGCAATAATAGTTGTAGTAATAGGCTAAACATACTAAGCAATTTTGGAATACTAAATTGGAGAACATAGGCAGATATGGAAGCACTGCCCCCATTAATGGTATGATTAGGTAGTTGAATAATTAGGGTTACAGAATCTGTAAACCACCAAATAAATGATGCTGTAGCTAGTGTGAATTATAATATAAATAGTCAGGATATTAGCTTTAGTGAATCTGTAAGTAGCCCAATAATTAGTGTAAGTGAATCTGTAAATTGCCTAATTAGTAGTTTTCGTGAACTGGTGGACAGAAAAATAGACAGTTTTAGCGAAGTATTGAAAAATAAAAAAAGCTGTGTAAACCGAAATATAGAAGCCATTAGAGAAATAGAGCGTATCACAATAGACTGTGTTGACAAGAAAATTGACTGTTTTAGTGAAACGATGGACAGTACAGACAATACAGTAGACAGTGTAGTGCATCAGGAAATAATACAGGAAGTAAGCGCCCTCGTGAAGGAATGTCAGGATTTCCTGCAACAGCAGAAAAGAAGACATACAGCGGCTGAGGATCGTCCAATGAGAGCACTGAAAATTAGAATAATGGTCAAGTCTACACCCATCATAAGAAAGAGAAGGGTGCCCTTAAAGCTTGGTAACCATAGTATAGAGCACGATGTTTACATAGCAGAAATAGAGGGCGAATGCTTTTGGTACTTGATGTGTTACCTAAGCTGGGGTGTTGTAGCAATACTCCATGATTTGGGGTGTTATGGGAGGGCAATGCCGAGTTTGTAATGTCAACATGATGAGACATATCTTCGACAATGAGCAGCCTACTAGTGTTTGGTTAGCCCACTGTACTCCCTACGTCTAGTGAAATTTTTATTCAAGGCAGACGTCAAGGTAAAACTTATAAGGCTGTAGGATATTCCACCAGATGGGGACACTATAACATGGCCTTTGTTTATTTCAAACTCGGACATTTTGCTATTATGGATTATTAATTTATCTTACAGGCCTATCCGTCTTGAGGAGGGACCATGAATGGGTGTACAGGCATGTCTCACAGATACTTCCAATTATTCCCGAAGCTTCGATGGTATAGAATACCGAAGAATCCTCTACCAGATCTTTGGGGGAACTGCTAAAAAGAACAACAGGTAATCTGAGCTGGCGACAAGAGAAGTCTGTCTCAGACTTAATACAGAGAAAAGGGTATAATTTCCCCTGTAACCCAAATTACATTGGTGGAAATAATGCTGCATGTCATTACAGTGACACCGGGGAGCAGAGATGGAGTATGGCGTGATAGAAGCATCAGTCAGTCCGAGGTCTTCTACCATTATGTTTGCTAAAAAGAAAGGTGGCTCTGTGAGAACTTGTGTTGATTGACACAAATGTAATAATGTAACCACAAAGATTCCGATCAACTCCCAAGGTTAGATGACAAACTGAACAGTTAAGAGGGTTCACAACGGTTTTGTACTTAATAAAAGGCATTTTCGGTTAAAGGGAAACGAACCTGGTTATTCAAGGTTCTGCCCTTCTAGTTATGCAATACTCCTGCCACCCTTAAATATCTGACGAAGGTCTTCCCCTCAGAAATTTGCCAGGTGTACTTAGACGAGATCATGATTACAGGTAAGACATTTAATGAGCACTGGATATGCCTAGACTCTGTGATTGAGAAAGTAGACCCTGCCAACCTGAAATTTGTACGAAGAAATGCCACCATTTCCAAGAGATAATACAATTTTTTTGGGACATGTTTTCGCCCAAGGAATTAAAAAAGTCCCCGAGAAGTTCCCCGCTATAAAATATTGGCTTCCAACAACTCATTTAACCGAAACACGAAGTTTCCCGGGATGATGTGCTTACTATAGTCGATTTGTGGCAGGGTTCTTCACGATCGCGAAGCCACTTCATGTATTCCACCTAGATATGACATAAAACGTCCATTTTTTCATGTGACACTATTCGAAAATGACCGGCAGTCAGGTTATGCATTGCTACATTTAAATATTGCCATAGGCACTTCCAGCATATACTGTCAGGTTTAAATTGTTTACCACATATGGCATACCATTCAAAAATATTTACATGGCTGTTTTGAAAATATATGACTACCCATTTAAGTCATAAAATTATATGGGCTACAAAAGTATAACATGACACAAAAACTGGAATTATACAATGGCTTCCCGAAATAGGAATATAAATCTTTATTTTGCATGTGATTATAACTTTCAAAATGGAGGAGAAAAGAGTGTTTTTATTATTTCATTTGGTGCTTGCAGTGACTTTACCAGTATAAAAAAANCTTTCAAAATGGAGGAGAAAAGAGTGTTTTTATTATTTCATTTGGTGCTTGCAGTGACTTTACCAGTATAAAAAAATTTAGTTATAATTTGTTACATTGTTTCGTAGATATAGCAGAGTAACCTAAAATACAGCAGAGTAACCTAAAATATAGCATAGTAACCTTTATGTAAACACCATTCATAAAATTAATTTAAGGGCCACTTAAAATATACACTGAAGAGCCAAAAAAACTGGTATAGGCGTGCATATACAAATAACAGATGTATGGAATCAATCAGAGTAACGCCATCTGGTCGGCAGCTAGATCGGTTACTGCTGCTACAATGGCAGGTTATCAAGATTTAAGTGAGTTTGAAAATGGTTTTGTAGTCGGCCCACGAGTGATGGTACATAGCATATCCAAAGTAGCGATACAATTTGGATGTTCGCGTACGACCGTTTCACNGTCGGCCCACGAGTGATGGTACATAGCATATCCAAAGTAGCGATACAATTTGGATGTTCGCGTACGACCGTTTCACGAGTGTACCATGAATATCGGGAATCTGGTAAAACATCTNTCACGAGTGTACCATGAATATCGGGAATCTGGTAAAACATCTCATCTCCGACATCGCTGCGGCCGGAAAAAGATCGTGAAAGAACGGGACAAAAGATGACTGACGAGAATCATTAAACGCGACAGATGTGCTACCATTTCTCGAATTGGCACAAATTGAATTCCTGGACTGCCGTGCAGGATTCATGGTGTGAATCGCTTCCTGCTTACCTTCAGACATTAGTCGAGTCCACGCAACGTCGCCTTGCGGCACTTCTACGTGCTCGGGGGGCCCTACACGTTATTAGGCATGTGTACCAGTTTTTTTTTTAAATCTTCAGTGTATAACTGAATATGAAAAACCATATAACAGTTTCTGTACCAAATTTGGTAAGAATATTTTGATTGTTTCCAGAGATATTATGAAAAGTTAGTTTATTCATTTCTCTCTTTCTTACAAATTGGCGGAGAAATGGATCTCTGTATATAAACATTACTATCCTCATAGAAAGCTAAGTTAAAATCAATTACAAAGTTTCGCAGATATGCCATATTAAGTTAAAATGCCTTTATAAGATCCATTTAGAAAGTGAGTGTTTTACCCACTAACACATACAAATTACAATCGTCTGTTGCAGTACTATTTTTTTGCCAAAATTGGTTGGAATCGGTTATTTTTTTCCCGAGATGTGATATAAAAATTATATTTGTATGTTGTTCTATCCTACAAAATGGTGGGCAAAGAAGACTCCGTGTAGACAAATATGATGGTGCTATTTTAATTTTTTTCATCTTACTATNAATTATATTTGTATGTTGTTCTATCCTACAAAATGGTGGGCAAAGAAGACTCCGTGTAGACAAATATGATGGTGCTAATTTAAATTTTTTTCATCTTACTAAGTTATGTTGAAAATGTTAACATGGTATAGTAAATTTTACTTACTAATCTTAAGTGTTTATGTGGTCACCATTTTAAAAACATATAGATTTATATGGTCTACCGTAGAACAACTTCATCAAATTTTGTAGTACCGATATATAGTTTCACGAGATTTGGCATGAAAACTTCAGTTCTTGATATGGGACAATCTTAAAAAAAGACAGACAAAATTCTATATATTCGGCATATGCGATTCTTCTAATATTTAGTTTCATCATACAGTGTGTGTTCTAAATTGGCCGCATGATATAATAGATAGGCCAAATTTATCTTAATGATTTNTTAGTTTCATCATACAGTGTGTGTTCTAAATTGGCCGCATGATATAATAGATAGGCCAAATTTATCTTAATGATTTGCTTGGCCACCATATCTTAAGTACATGCGTTATCATTTTTAGTTGCGTAAGTTTACACGAGCTGCTACAGTATTACATATGTGCGAATTTCATGAGAATTGTTTGAGTAGTTTTCGTGATATAATGCAATAGTTTTATATATTTCTATCTTCCGAAATGGTGGACTAACAACTTTATATATATCTGAATTCATTGTCTACAGGATGCACCGCCAAATTGCAAAATTTTGGTTTAAATAGATCTCATGCTTTTAGAGATTGACATAGCGCCCTCACAGAGACTAAAGATAAGGTAGACTGATTCTTTATCTTCTGCGTATGTATCCAAAATTGACCTACCTAAAACCAACACAATTGTCAATGTCCCATGGTTGGCAGTAATGAGCGTGTTTCTTTTATCCTTATTTCCAAAAGGCAAATCACTTTAATATACATACATTTTTTTACTGATTTGAAATCAATAAAAATGCATTACAAATTGATTAGAGAAATTAGTAAAACATCTCAAAGCACTTATTTATTAAACAGTGATCGAACCCCNAAATGCATTACAAATTGATTAGAGAAATTAGTAAAACATCTCAAAGCACTTATTTATTAAACAGTGATCGAACCCCTACTTTAAGATCCCAGCAAATGTAATGGGTTCACATCAAATAAAAAGTTGTACAATCGAGCATCTTGATACTGAGGTTGTCGCTGTGAAAAATGGAATGCCATTTAAGACAGCTGCGAAACAGTAAGGTATTCCAAGGGCACCTCTGCAGATTCGTTACAGTGAGAAATTTTCAAAGGCAACACATGAGTTAACTCCTGTACTTAGGGAAGAGGAGGATGATACACTTGTTAAGTATGTCTATAGGAGTGATAAACTATGTCATTCCAATTATACATAGGCCCTTGAATAATTTTTTATTAGTAGAAGACAGTGCCGTCAACGTTTACTCTTTTACCTGTTTCCCAGGTACACAGATTGCTAGGTTTAAATGTCCATGTAAATAGAGAAAGAGACCGGCAGGCAGTTACAAAGAGCGCTCTCGTTATAGAACCGAAGCAAATTTTGGTAAAGCTTCTACTTCTCATGAACTCATCCTTTCCAATTATAAGAGTAGGCTAGACGTATTTCATGCTATAAAATTGGTGACTGCACATTACAATCACTTAAATTTTAAATATTCTTAAATATAAGGTATCAAAATTTAATGATACATTTAATTGGTTAAGGAATTGGAATAGTATTTACTTAATTTAAGTAACAAATATAAGGGAATTCTATTTCGTATATTTTAGTCTACAAAATAAACTTGTCTATGCTGTTACTGTGCATGTTTCGGTTGAGTTTTTGAGTGAGCTAGAAAAGGGTTTCCACGTAGTAAGGTGGACCTACAAGCCCGTGTTAAAAAAAGTCTTGAAGAAAATAGTCGCCAAAATACTTTAAGAACAACATGCCAGGTAATAAGTGGTACAGTAGTTTCCCATGCCAACATCCTGAAGTAACAAACAGAACTCCTGAAGATGTTACCGCAGCTAGCACTAGAGTCAGCGAGGAAGATGTACGAGGGTGGTTTAAGGCAGTGGAAGAAGTCCTTAACGAAGAGCAAATATGAAGTATCTGTCATGTCCTGAAATAATTTTTAACGGTGATGAAATTTACCTTATATATAGTCTTAAATTTTTATTTATTTCTCCAAATGTTTTAAGTATGATTATGCAGTGAAACACAGTCAGGCAAAACAATATTAACGGTTTTGTGTACTTTCCCGGCGTCAGGGAAAGTATACCCTTTTATGTTTATTCACCCTCTTCAAAGAATTCCACATGATATAGTCGATTAACTTCCCGAAAAATGGGGCATTGATCACAAAGACAATGGATGGATAAAGTCTAATGCGTTCTTTGAATTTATTGAGAATGGTTTTTTACCCTTATCTTGTAGACAGACAGGTTCAACTGCGAGTTTGTTATTTGTAGATGAATATAAAACGCTTCTTACTTATTATCTGAGTCAGTTGTGCAAAGAACTGACTATCGCAGTTGTAGCTCTTTACCCAAATTCTAAAAGAATTCTCCATTCAACTGAGTTGCAGCATTCCGACCAATGAAGAGCAAATAAAAGAACGCGGTGCTAGAACGGCGAGCGAGAAATCCTATAACAAGGCAGTTACGAATCAGGATTTTGCTCCTATCCTTGAAAGTTTGCTGAATAACTTTGATATGGAGAAAACTGTTCGGAATGGTTTCCGAGCAACCTTTCTTTATCAGTGGGATGCAAACGAGGTAAATTTGTTAAAGTACACTGTAAATAATATTCGAAGGACTAAGTCTAATGCTGCAAATTTTGAGGTTGTCTTTTTTTACGACATACCTCGGGAAACAACCAACCTATTTGCTACCAAAATTGGCAAAGAAGCGTTATGATGTCCCACACTCTATGGTTCTATACTTATGGTGAATTTTAGCCGATTTCACTTGCTACAATGAAAGTAACAATTGATAATAACACAACCCTATGTCACCATTATAACAAAATACTAACAAACACGTTTTCTAAAACTCTGTTTCCATTTTTTAAGTTAAAATTGATGACTTCGCTTGCATGTGCTTGTTGCATTCTACAAGAAATAAGCATTTCAAAAAAAAAATATCACTTTTTACTCACTTCGATAATTATTTCGAAGTACTATGACAAATCCTTACAGATATTAATCAATTGGCGAGCCCCCTGCGTAAGTGTTTACTTCATTATTACATTTTTATGCAGAATACTGTAATACAAAGGAATATACGATATTTCATTATACATTTTATAAGGCAGGTAGTACACATTCGCAATGATTGGAAACAATTTCAGCCAAATGACCCCACCAACTGCGGAATACACATAAAACTAGGGGGTTGCAAATTTTTAAGTTATAACATTATTATTATAATTTAAATAAAATCAAGAAAATTACACACCTATCCCCGACATACACGAGATAAAAACCCGGAATCTTGTGGTAAGAACCGTCCGCACGTTTTTGATATTGGCTACCCAGGTCTCCTGATCTTATGAAATTATATCGTATCGAGCATATTGAAGCAGCAGAGGAAACACAAGTTGGTGTGATATTTACGGACGGAGCCAGCTCGGAAGAGCAACGAATCTTAACAGGGCATATGTGGTTATCATTATAATTATGTGCACTCTAGAGAAATAATATTGTGCTACCTGCGGTGCTGACGGTATAAATGACAGCAGTTGTGGGAACATACGATCCACGACTAACGCTTAATTATAGAGTCATTGTTGATAATGACAAAAAAATTATTCAAGATGTTCCACAGCGTGATATCCACTCAACTCGTTCTCGCGATTTTGTGCATGTCATTATTGAGAGGCCTGCACTAAATTAGGAATTCAAAAACCTTTATTCGTGCGGGAGCTTATGCATAATTTATGTATATGCCTTTTAAGCAAACTAGATTTGCATATTGAGCAACTGCATAACCTCTCCACTCTCCATTGTTTGAAAGATGGCCCTTTTATACAAAGCAGGTTGCACTATTTTGAAACTGCTTTAGAACTGGTAGGATTATTGCAGACAATTATTTCATAAAAAAATACTTGTGGATCGGTGAGCGTGCACAAGTGAAGGATATTTCTGGTTGAAGAATAAATAACGTGACAAAATAACAATTCTCCGCATCAGTACATACGGATTTTGCATCTTCATTGGCAAGGAGCTAAGTATTATCAATTTCTTATCGTTTGGTAAATTTTGACAGTTCCAGAAAAGAACACAACATTTGCAAACAAATGATATTAGAATGAAGACATACATTTCTCTCTTACTTCCCGTCATGGCAGGAACTGGCATATTGATAGTAGCTAACTTTAATCCAGTACTCAATGTAGTATACTGTAATTAGGTTGCCTTTTCAAACTATTTTATTTTATAATGACCAAACAAGACCTCTAAGGCTCTGTTTATATAGTTAGAGGCAAAATTAGGACGAGGGGACACGTTCGTTTAACACCTTTCAACAGATGTCATTGCTTAGCAGCTATTCTTATCAGATAATGTCATTATAAATGCATATCCTTTTAAGGAGCGGTTGATAATATTACTCGTACGAAAGTAACAATCAAATTATTATAGCTTCTAAAGTTCTAAATTCAAGGAAAAAACTAAAACATGTTGGTGTACGCACAGATGCAGCAATAAACACTTGTAATGAGTAAACATTTTTTCGAAGTATAGCCTTACACTCGTTGGATTTACAATATAGGACTAAAATAAATATATTTATACCCTACAAAACAGAGAAGAAACAGCTGTTTTTTTTAACGCCACGTGCATTTCAAACATTTTAGTATGTATTCGTAATTTATGTCAATTATTTACAATAAACGCTAAGTTACCAATTGGAAAATTCTATATCGTAATTTTTGAATATATTTTGTTTTACTTAGAAATCCTTGGACGATTACTTCACTTAAATCACGTTTATCTGTCAATGTTATGTACACAAGACTGTAGAGTATAGCCTGCATGTCATTGAACTCAAGAATTTTTCAGGTGTCTAGAAATAATTTGTTTACAGTATCATTTAGTAATATTATCACTTTACCCATTTCGCTCAATCAACAAATTCAGACTTTTGAACGTATGTATATTTGTTTCCGCTTTAACGTGATTAAGAAAAGTGATGTATCAAGCCTTTTTCATAAGCGGTTCTCACGTGCTAATAATAGTATTATATTTCACTCAAGTAAACGCACGAACTATGCTTAAGGAGACCAATTACAAAATTGATTGACTATCGATAAAACAAGCAAGTTATTCGCATAAACATGGTGAAATAAAAAACGTGCATTACATCGTTCTCATAGCTAACATTTTACTGATAGTAAGTGTCCACATGCTCAGACGTAATCGCTAAACATGATTCTTATGCCAGTTCACTAAAAACTAAAAAAAAAAAAAAAGCCATACAGTATTTCTTAAAGAACACAATTTAAACCATAAACACGGCAATTACCATTCCAATTTTAATATTAAAATATTAGTTATGAGTACTATTTTCTTATATATCCCTCATCAACTCAGCCAACATAACAACATATACACCCCCAAAACTCATCAGCTGATACCATACTTGCAAAAGACAGCATTTACTATCTACATACTGCGTATGTTAGTGACATTATTTCAAAATTTACTCTACTTACATGAACTGGACAATAGTCATAAATAGTTTATCTAAGGCCACAGGTTGCAGGCTGTGGTTCCATGGTGACGTACGCCATCTTGGATGGTTTCACAAATTTCCCATTTTTCTCTCCTAATTTACGTTTTCTGTCATATTACTTAGTTTCCTTTGAACTTACTTTTTTCACTAAAACGTTTTTTTTCCCTTTAATATAGTTTCTATGCCTAAAAATCAGTGGGGATATTCCGATTATTTAAGGGATGGAAGTCTCAATTAAATTAAAAATTAAATAAAAATGTTTTTATTCACTTGCTACACTAGAAAGAAAAAACTCTCGACTCAGAGTAATATGTTATTATTTGCTATTTACAACAAATGCTAACATAAACATATATTACCTCAGATAAATTAATGCAATCAAATAACTAATATCAGTCCCAACAAACATTGTACCGACACATATTAAAATATTTAATAAATATTTTATCCATATTTGATGTGTCGAATATTTACAATAAAGTCTGTATTTAATTTGTATAGACTCCCGCTTTAATACAGTCCTCATTCCAACAGTCCGGTTTCTCATTGAGTTCTCCTTGCATCCCAATGCAAAGTAGACGTATATTTGTCGGATATCACGCCCTTTCGTCCGTCCACACAAAACACTCGTCCGCCGTCGTCCCGAATGTTCCGCTGTCGTGTGTCATCCCCGCTACGTACCTAATGCGGGGGTTTATATACTGTCGTAGTTCCTAGTCCAGAAACTTATTTACATATCGGGTTGCACTGATGAAGAATATTACCAGAAGTTTCATTCAATAGCCTGCCACCAAGATCTCCATAAGGGGGATGGAGGGACAGTGACGTCAGTCCAAGTAGCTTGAATCATCCAACTTGCGGACGACAAAAGTGCGGCCGGGTAAGTGTGACTAACCACCACCTCCCCTGCAGGAAAGTTCCTCGTACCCAGTGCTCGGTACTGGGTTCCGCCTGTAAAATTGCCCCCTGCTCAAGTCGGTTCGTCCTGAACCCCCTCTCCAAATTCTGGGCCATCATAGATCAGCAGTCTGTCGATGTGGACATCCTTATATCAGCAAATTCTTGTTTTCACACTCGTTTAGCTGAAATTTCTGCTGGTAGTTGGCTCATCATATTCTGCCAGAGAATTCGCAGGTGCTTATTTTCTAAGAGATAATGTATTGGGTATCGCTAATGATATTATATCTTTTAATACTCCGAATGCTCCTGGCTAAGACCATATTTGCCATAAAAATTGCAGACATCAGTTACTGCAGTATCTGGCGATAAGATGTGATGAGCAGCGACAATTTGTGAAAAATACGGACGTACGACAGTTTGATAACAGTATTTGAACAGATAGGGCTATGGTAATGCCAACTGTTATTTGCGCTTCTAGATAAAATATAAGTGAATTCTTCTGCAATTTTTCTTTTCGCCTACTAACAACGTAATTTGTAGACAATTTTTCCCATTAGAAAAGTATTTTCATAACTTTACAAATTACGTAATATGCGGAGTCTAACAATTTGAAAACAGTTTAGAACTGTAATCCATTCGCTAAAATCGCCGTAATTCATTTTCTAGAAACAAATAAAATTTTTTATCTTTTCGTGAAATTTCGTTTTATAATTCTCTAATGTTAATGTTTAAATTATTTCACCCATCTTAATAGAGCAGCTAGAAAATAATTTTTAATATTTTATATTTTTCGGGGTTGTAAATATATTGTTTCTTTACGTATTAATATAATAATAGGGTAATTTGGGATAACCTGTTTTTATGTTTCTTACAACGCAGAAAGTCGGATAAGACAACGCGGCAGACGTAAGTATAGTGTTGTCGGCTGACGTCAATGAGAAAATTCTTCAGTTTGTTTCTTTGGATGTCATGTAGTATAGTTTTCTTTTCGCTTTTAGCTGAAAAAGTTTGGGAACGATTTTGCAAATATTTTTCTTTTTTTTTATTTACTATCAGGAATTTGTGTGTTGTTCCCTGCAGGTAACCAAATTCCAGAGAGATAATTTTGTTTTTTGCATGCAAAGTCATTGAGCACGTGCAGAAAAAGTTTATTTTTCCACTTGTTCCCTACTTCTGAAAATGATAGTTGTTTTTTAAACATATTTTTTTGTGAAAAATCGCCCCGATTCAATAAACACAACTGCCCACAATACCCACAGACATTAGAAAATATACCGAACACTGAATCAAATTCTGGTAGTTTTTCTCCAATAAATGCAGAATCACAATATTTTATTCCATTCAACCAATTGCCAGATAGATATACTGTAGTTCCCCAACTACAACATAATTGTATTCTTACATAGTTTTGTTATCAGTACCCCAAGTCCATGACGATACGTCAAGACACTAGAAAAACTGACCACTTGTTGTCGGATTTAGTTCAACATTTAACTACAACGCCAAGCAAATCTCGCAATGGCTTACCTGATATATATAAGTCAAGCGATATAAATCGAAAAGTTTAAATAATTAAATTTCTGCTTGTGTTTATATTGTGTCACAGTAATTAACACCCATCGTTCAATGTGGTATTTTAATTCTTAACTATCACCTACCACAATATTAATGGGACAAAAATAAAATCTGTTTACACCATTTCTTTTCATCAGTATATTTTTCAACTCAAACAATCGTTAAAAATTACAAGCCACGCAACATTATCAATTTAAAGCTATCACGAAAATTATTATTACGCATATCCCCCGTGAGATGCGATTTCTTGAAATATATTTTCGTTGCAAAGAAAATATTGAAGAAATGGTACAGAGTGGCGATTCTGTGAAAGAAATGATTTAATAGGATGGCCAGTTTTTAATACTAGGAGAATTTGTGCATGTATACAAAAATGTACAAAGGTCGTTACTAACACAAGCGCTTAAGAAAAGTTTTGCTAATAGGTCGAGGAAAACATGGAAAATACCTACAGTAGCAATTACAAAGAGATTTTAACATACATACTAGTAGTATGGAACGTAAAACTAATGACCAGTATGTCTCCTCGCCTGGGGAAATTACGACTTTTGTTTTGTCAAAATCAGTGACAGCCAAAGACATTGAAATCCTACCTCTCGGTATTAGGTTATATTTATTTTTAGAGTACGTTTACGCTAGGCTCTAACGTTATCTGTAATTTTTATTATCTAGAAAGTGTAGTGAATTAAAAGCATGACTTACAAGATCTTTCATTGCAATAGCCAACAAAATCAGCTTCAGCTACGTCACAGCATGCCTACTTACGACTATTTCAACTCCACGTGCATGGATATTTTTAATTTTCGGTACCTTAAGTGTCATGCATTGTGCGTAAAAGTGTACAAGTATTCTGTGGTGAAATGTTTTAATTAAAACAGTGAATTCTATAATTTATATGGTTAGTAAAACCAAATAGAGTATTTGGTAAAACCTGACGTCTGTGAGTCTAATGTTTGTATGTTATATGTTCATGTCCTGTTGTGTTCAAGTATTAAAAACAAATAAATCTATGAAAAAATAATTTCCTCAGTTTGAAACATATGCTATTGAATGCAAGATTTTGTCACTTGTAAGCCGTTATTACTTGTTATAACCGAAAGGTTATTTAAAAATTGTGAAGTTAGGGCTTTTGATAAGCATTGATACTAATATTAAAAGTAAAGTACTTCTGCGGCAGGTGCATAAGATAGGAAATACAAGGGTAGTAGCAAACAAACGCACGCACAGACTCACGGAATCAGCTCATTTAAAATATTTTAACTTGAAAATAACTTGTTTTGGGGGAAGGTATTAAACACTTACATCATTTCTCAATATGCAAAATATGTTTAAACCTCGTCAGTTCATTTAAATGTCTAATTCTTAAACAAGTTTAACTGAACCAAGATAAATGTTACTTACATAGTTTTAATGGGATATTAAATTTAATTTAAATTTTTTAAAATATTTCCTTTTATATGCATGAAATTAATAGTATGCAGTCGTCTGCTATTAATAAATATTCTTTCAATATCCAAACACCTTAACTTAAAAATGTTATTGTCCCAAACCACAAACCATTTTTCGATATATCTTTCATCGTTACTGCAAACAAACTCTGAAATTGCTTACCTCAGGAAACAAGAGATACAATTTCAATCACTTAATTACAAAAATTATGCTGGAACAGCTTGGTCACACTATAATTATTTAAATGAATGTGAAGTATGGGTATGACATAAACAATATTTACTTTGGAGGATCATATTTTATAATACCTGTAACATATTTGCTGTCTGCTTCATGCAACTGTAGTAATGTTTCTGATGATAATGTTATTGTTTAATTAATTAAATGTACTCTTAAGGTATGTAGGTGTGAGAATAAACGTGTGCGAGTAAACGTTGCATTACTAAATTGTTTTATGTGTATTTTTAGTTAAATGAAATAATTTTAGAAGTACCAAACATAAAATATTTTTAATTAATTTTTTATCCCCGAGTTTAAATGGTACCTTACTGTTATTTTGTTTCCTTCAGAAATTGATAAACTTTATTGCAGTTTTAGAATATTTTCTAATCGAAGTCATTTTGTGGTTTTTTACAATAGTAAATATATTTTTATGTGACTAGAGTTCATATGTGTATAGGTTTTTTTGTATGTGTGTATGTTTATACATTTGAATGTACGTCACCACAAGGTACATCAGAATAGAAATCGTGTATTTTCACTATTCAGCTTATTTTTATTTTATGTATGTAGCTTTTATATATTTAATATAAGCTACTTTCTTATTTTACTTTTGACAAGATGTTTGTTGAAATTTTATTTATTTTTATTTTTATAAATATTATGTTTTCTTTTATTATCTAAAAAGGTTTTGTGTAAAAGAAAGCAGTAAAACTTTATCTTTGCCACAACAATAACGAGGTTTT